>CAMOHE010055965.1:0-47167 GCA_946598075.1 Artocarpus hirsutus
GACAAACCATCTCCCAATAGGGATATAGACAACATAACATTCTTTACATGAATAAAGTGCCCAACTTTATTCCCTCGATTGCGGATCTTATGATTTAGACCGTCACCTTAAGAATCGTGTCTTCTGCATAATCTGTCCATCATATGCCCAATTCTTAAAGGTTTAGATCGACAGTCTCAGACTATTGTTTGCTTATCATACATTCAACAAATATGAATGTAAAGAGGACAAGATTTGGTATATGAATAATAAATGAATTCTTTATTGATAAAAATGTCTTCAAAAACTCATTACATTTTTACTCCTTAGGGCATCCATGTCTAACACCAATGATTATCCATAATCGGCTTAAGGACAAGTTTTGTCTTACCTTCCTGATTATTTTTTTCTTACGTTTCATTATCTCACCATCGAAAGACTTACCATCCAAATACATTATACCATTTAGTTGTAAGTATGTATCCAAATAATTGAGCGCTCTAGTTTTCCAATTATAGGATAATGCATATAAGAGGATATCACTACTCCTAAAGAGGAGCCATGGATTCCATATCTATGAATAACAGGCCTACACTATCAAGAGTCATGCCTCTAACTTACCGGCATGCATACCACTATAAAAATATGGATGTCACCCTTTGGTACATCAAAAGACATAAGTCAAGGCAATAGGCCCACTATACATCTCAAGGTTAAGATACAATTCAAATGATTGTCTAAAGTGAATCGATTTGCTGTGACAGATTTATTAATCCAAATCAATTCACTTTATGTCCTGATCCAACACATCATCATCTATGACAATGTGCCAATGTTTCTATTCGTGAAGTCCACCTCTGATGGTCTAGACAAACCATCTTCCAATAGGGAAATAGACAACATAACAATCTTTGCATGAATAAAGAACCCAATTTTATTTCCTCGCTTGCAGATCTTATGATTTAGATCGTCACGTTAAGAATCATGTCTTCTACATAATCTATCCATCATATGCCCAATTCTTAAAGGTTTAGACCGACAGTCTCAGACTTTTATTTGCTTAACATACATTCAACAAATATGAACATAAAGAGGACAAGATTTGGTATATAAATAATAAATAAATTCTTTATTGATAAAAATGTCTCCAAAAACATATTACCTTTTTACTCCTTTGGGCATATATGTCTAACAGGCTAAACTAATTGATTCGCCTATTGAACTTACTCCATCGGCAGGCTGATATAACATATCGGCTTGCCAAACTTGCGATAACATGTTCCTACGAATCTTTTATTTTCCACCCAAGATTCTTTGGATAAAACCTCAGTTTTAATTCAAATAACCCAATAAAGAAGTTATCTAATTAAAACAGTCATATCGGATAATCTCAAGGAAAATAAATATTATATATAATTCAACAAGTTTATCTTAAATTAATTTACAAAATTAATTCAACCGTTAAATAGAAATAAATTATTTGGTCCTTTTGAATTTTAGCACTAATCTATTAATTTAACATAAGTCACCAATTTATTAGAAAATCACGTCATATCATTTCAGGATTTATTATAAGCTAGCAAAAGGGACCTGATAGACCTAGATAGTTTAATATCACGCCCCACTGAGCCACGAGGAGGCCACACACTTGTCTTGGGCGTTTTTAAGGATCAAATTGGCCCAAGGAAGGTTCTGGAAGGGTTTGGAGTGTTCTACAACGTTCCACAGCATTCTAGGAGGTTCTACACCAGTTCAGAAGTATCCTGAAGAACCCAGAATGTCTTGGAAGGCTCAAGACTTCTCTAGAACACTCTAGAACATTGGAGTACTTTGTAGAATAGTATAGAATTCTCTAGAACACTCCATACTTGTAAATATTTCCACACTTTTCTAGAACATTCTAGATAGTGCATAGCAACCGTAGGATCAAAGCAATCATGACCGTCCATTCATTAGGAGGGTGCTTATAAATAGGACCAACCCCTCATTTGTAAATCCATCCAAGAAATCCAAGGATCTAAGCTTGTAAAGTTCTCTTAGCTTAATACAAATTCCTTTCAGAGTTCTCCTCATTCTCTTGAGTTCCCTTTTATTCTAGGAAATTGCGTGAGCAAGTCAGGCTGACTTAGCATCGGGAGCGTGCTAAGGCGGCACGAGTACCTTCGGAGAAAGTAAGCTCGTGACAGTTGGTATCAGAGTGAGGCTCAGGCGGAAGAGATGGCTAAAGGTACTGCTCAAAGGACCACAGGATCCAACCCATCTGACGTAGAGGTGAAGCAAGAGCGAGGCCGCGAAGAGATAGTTGATCCCAACGTTGTGGCTAAGTGAGGTCGTTCGAAGGACATGATCTCTAGTTTCAACTCATGCCTATCTCGGGTTGAGGAGGCGGTAAGTGGCGTGGAGGCCCAGGTGGATGAGCTAAACCAACAGGTGGACAATTTAGAAGCGGAGGATGCCGCTATCCACACTGCGATACGGGGCATGCTGCTCCAACTAGAGGAGTCCTTGCGGGCCGAGATTGGGAAGGTCCGTGACGAGTTCATGGGAGAGCTCACTAAAATACGTCGAGCTCACGAGATGGAGTTGAACAGCTCGCTTGCACGCATTGAGGACATGCATGGGGACTTAGCTTTTGCAAGCGCGCGTTGGCTACAGGGTCCAGCAATGGTGTCATCGAGGCTAGGCACATTGAAGTGCCAAAGCCAAAGAGCTTCGGGGGAGCACGCAATGCACGAGAAGTGGACAACTTCTTGTGGGGCTTAGACTAATACTTCAGGGCCATGGGTATCACAGATGAGGACGCCAAGATCCAGTCTGCGGCTCTTTATCTCACCGACACCGCCATGCTTTGGTGGAGGAGAAGGCGAGGAGACATCGAGAAAGGTACGTGCACCATGACTACTTTCGATGACTTTAAAAGAGAGCTTAAAAGGCAATTCTATCCTGAGAATGCCGAGGATGAGGCTAGAGCTCGTCTACGAAGGCTTAAACAATCAGGGTCTATTCGTGATTATATTAAGGAGTTTACAAACTTAGTACTCGAGATCCCTGATTTATCTGACAAGGACGCACTCTTCAATTTTATGGATGGACTCCAACAATGGGCCAAGACCGAGCTAAGGCAGCGTGGGGTGCAAGACCTTGCTACCGCCATCGCTGTGGCTGAAAGTTTGATTGATTACACTAGCCAAAAGGAGCCCACCAATAAGCTAAAGGATAGGAAGAGTGGCCAAGCCAAAAGTGGGGGAGACAAAGGCCAACGCAGGGACGAGCACTGCCCAGATAACTTCTCAAGGAGCAAAGACAAAGGCAAGCAAAGGGACAACAGGAGTTCAATCAAGCCTAACAACAACAAATGCTTCCTTTGTGACGGTCCCCACTGGGCTAGGGACTGCCTGCAGAAAAAAGCCTTGAATTTGCTCTTAGTTAGTCATCAAGACGGGACGAAAACCAACAGCGGCAACAATGGTGCACACATGGGGTCTTTGCAACTACTAAATGTGATCCAATCTGCCCCTAAGACCCAAGCCAAGGGACTACTATTTGTGGACGTGACCATTGGAGGTAAAGCAACGACAGCCATGCTCGATACAGGTGCGTCCCATAACTTTGTCTCAATTGAAGAAGCCCAAAGGCTGGGACTTAAGGTGATTGGTGGAGGGGGCTCCATCAAGGCAGTCAACTCAGCCGCCCGACCTATTCACGGCATAGCCCGAGGAGTTAAGACCAACGTGGGAGCCTGGCTGGGCACATAGACTTCTCAGTTGTGCCAATGGATGACTTTAGAGTCGTCTTGGGATTAGAGTTCTTGGATCAAGTTAAGGCATTCCCGGTACCGTTTGCCAATAGCATGTGCATCATGGATGGCGACAAGGCTTGCGTGGTGCCAATGACTAGGACCAGCAAGCAAGGCACCAAGATGCTCTCAGCAATGCAGTTCAAGAAGGGCATCCGGAGGGACGAGGAAAGCTACTTGGCTATCCTCAAGGAGTATGATGATGAAGAACAAGGGCCATCAGAGGTTGAGCTGGAGGAGGTAGCAGCCGTCCTCGAGGAGTTCAAGGATGTTGCACCAGCAGAGTTACCAAAGAAGCTACCACCAAGGAGGGAGATAGACCACCAGATTGAGCTGGAACTAGGGACCAAGCCACCAGCCATGGGAGCATACCGCATGGCACCGCCAGAATTAGCGGAATTAAGAAGGCAACTCAAGGAGTTACTTGATATAGGGTTCATCAGGCCTTCCAAAGCCCCATTCGGCGCACCAGTCCTATTCCAGAAGAAGAAGGATGGTTCTCTGCGCATGTGCATCGACTATAGGGCCCTTAACAAGATCACGGTAAAGAACAAATACCCCATTCCTCTGATTGCGGATTTGTTTGATCAACTAGGCCATGCCCGCTACTTCTCCAAGTTAGACCTTCGCTCGGGGTATTACTAGGTTCGCATAGCCGAAGGAGACGAACCAAAGACCACATGTGTTACAAGGTATGGGTCTTATGAATTCTTGGTTATGCCATTTGGACTAACCAACGCACCAGCTACATTTGTACTTTGATGAACAAATTGTTCCACCCATATCTCGATCAATTTGTGGTCGTCTATTTGGACGACATAGTGGTCTATAGCAAGACCTTGGAGGAGCATGTGCAACACTTGAGGGAAGTGTTCAAGGTGCTGCGGGACAATAACCTATACATCAAGAAGGAGAAATGCTCCTTTGCCAAGCCGGAGGTAGCCTTCTTGGGACATAGGATCAAAGATGGCAAACAAATGATGGAAGATAGCAAGGTACATGCTATCCAAACTTGGGAGCCACCAACCAAAGTACATGAGGTACGATCTTTTCTTGGGCTAGTAAATTATTACCGTTGATTCATCAAGAGCTATTCGGCGAGGGCTGCTCCACTGACCGACCTTCTCAAGAAAAACAAAGCATGGGACTGGACGGAGAAGTGTCAACAAGCCTTTGAAGATCTGAAGAAAGCAATCAGTGAGGAGCCTGTACTCAGCCTACCCGATCACACCAAACCGTATGAGGTACACACTGATGCCTCAAACTTTGCCATTGGAGGCGTTCTTATGCAGGAGGGACACCCAATTGCATACGAAAGTTGAAAGCTCAATGAGACTGAACGACGCTACACAGTGCAAGAGAAAGAGATGACAGCCATCATCCACTGTCTTAGAGTGTGGCGCCATTATCTACTTGGGTCAAAGTTTATAATCATGATCGACAACATTGCAACAAGCTACTTCCAGACCCAAAAGAAGCTCAGTCCAAAGCAAGCTAGATGGCAAGACTTCCTGGCCGAGTTAAACTATGTCATGGAGTACAAGCCAGGAAGAGTGAACGTGGTAGCTGATGCACTAAGCCGAAAGGTAGAATTATCAAGCATTACGCAAGTCACTAGCCCACTGGTAAACAAAATCAAGGAGGGACTAAAGGTGGATCCTCAAGCTCAAAGCATCATTGCCTTGGTGAACGAAGGCAAAACACGAAGGTTTTGGCTAGCTGATGACATCCTCTACACCAAAGGCAACCATATGTATGTACCAAAGTGGGCCAACTTGAGGAAAGATTTAATAAAGGAGTGTCATGACTCCTTATGGGTGGGCCACCCAGGTATGAAGCGCACACTTGCTCTTTTAAAGTCTATCTACTATTGGCCTAATATGCGAGATGGGGTCGAGGAATATGTACGGACTTGCCTTGTTTGTCAACAAGATAAGGTAGTCCAACAGCAACCAGGGGGCATGCTTGACCCACTACCCATTCCAGAGAGACCATGGGAGAGCGTCTCTATGGACTTCATCACCTGCCTTCCGAAGTCCGAAGGGTGTGGAAGCATCATGGTCGTGGTGGACAGGTTCAGCAAGTATGCAACATTCATTGCAGCGCCAACTGACTGCACCGCAGAGGAGGCAGCAAGACTATTCCTTCGCAATGTGGTCAAGCTATGGGGCATTCGACAAGCATTGTTAGCGATCGAGACCCTCGCTTTACTGGGAGGTTCTGGACGGAGCTGTTCAAGATGTTAGGGTCAGACTTGAACTTTTCAACAAGCTTCCATCCTCAAAGCGACGGTCAGACGGAATGCATCAATGCTCTATTAGAGCTCTACTTGCGGCACTATGTGAGTGCCAACCAACGGGACTGGGCCAAACTTCTAGATATTGCACAATTCTCCTACAACTTGCAACAAAGTGAGGCCACCAACAAGAGTCCATTCGAGGTTATCATGGGACAACAGCCAACAACTCCTCATTCCCTTGCCACTCGCTATGAAGGGAAGAGCCCTGCCGCATTCAAGTTTGCCAAATCATGGCATGAGCAGGCAGAATTGGCCCGAGCAGCGTTGCACAAGGCGACAAAGCGCATGAAGAAATGGGCAGACAAGAAAAGGAGGCACATAGAGTTTAATGAAGGAGACCTTGTCTTAGTAAAACTTTTGCCTCAGCAATTCAAGGCATTCAGGAAGGTCCATAAGGGGCTAATACGCAAGTATGAAGGACCTTTTGAGGTAATCAAGCGCATAGGTAAGGTCTCATATAAACTACACCTTCCACCCAAGCTCAAGATTCATCTAGTCTTCCATGTAAGCATGCTCAAACCATACCACGAAGACTTGGAAGATCCATCAAGAGGAGTCTCCCATCGAGCACCCACAGTTGTGGTCACCTCCTTTGACAAGGAAGTCGACGAAATACTAGCGGATCGAGTCGTCTGAAGACGAGGTGTGCCAAGTTATCGGGAGTACTTTATCAAGTGGAAGGGACTGCCCGACACCGAGGCCAGTTGGGAAACTGAGGAGGCACTTTGGCAATTCAGAGACATGATCTAGCACTACCATGGGGACGCGACGAGGGCGTCGCGAACATAAGTGGGGGAGAATGTCACGCCCCACTGAGCCACGAGGAGGCCACACACTTGTCTTGGGCGTTTTTAAGGATCAAATTGGCCCAAGGAAGGTTCTGGAAGGGTCCGGAGTGTTCTACAACATTCCATAGCATTCTAGGAGGTTCTACACCAGTCCAGAAGTATCCTGAAGAACCTAGAATGTCCTGGAAGCTCAAGACTTCTCTGGAACACTCTAGAACATTGGAGTACTTTGTAGAATAGTATAGAATGCTCTAGAACACTCCATACTTGTAAATATTTCCACACTTTTCTAGAACATTCTAGATAGTGCATAGCAACCGTAGGATCAAAGCAATCATGACCGTCCATTCATTAGGAGGGTGCCTATAAATAGGGCCAACCCCTCATTTGTAAATCCATCCAAGAAATCCAAGGATCTAAGCTTGTAAAGTTCTCTTAGCTTAATACAAATTCCTTTCAGAGTTCTCCTCATTCTCTTGAGTTCCCTTTTATTCTAGGCATTTGCGTGAGCAAGTCAGGCTGACTTAGCATGGGGAGCGTGCTAAGGCCACACGAGTACCTTCGGAGAAAGTAAGCTCGTGACATTAAGCTCCAATAATTATAAAATATAATATCCCAGATGCAGATTTTATAATTATCAACTCTAATGCTACTCTACTAAAAGCTTAGAGCTACACTCTAAAACTATATAAAATTACGAAGCTCCAAATTAGCTAAGTGTCCATGACATATCATAATGTATCGTATCCCCATAGGATATTCATAATCGGCTTAAAGATAAATTCCATTTTACCTTCCTGATTATGGTTATCTTACATTTCATTATCTCACCATTAGAAAACTAACTATCTAAGGATAGTATGCCATTCGGTTATAACTATGCATCAAAATGGTTGAGTGCCCCAGCTTTTCAATTACAGGATAATACATATAAGAGAATATCATTGACTCCACCAATGGAGCTATAGATTTCATATCTATGAATAACAAGTCTACACTATCAAGAGTCATGTCTCCAACATACTTATATGCATACCATCACAAAGTCAAGATATCACTCTATGGTACATCAAAAGACAAAAGACAAGATAACGGGCCCATTATTCATTTTGGGATTAAGATAAAATATATATGATTGTCTAAAGTAGATTGATTTGCATACATAGAATTATTAATCCAAATCAATTCCACTTTATGTTCCAATCCAACACATTATTACCTATGATAATGTATCAATATTTCTATTTGCGGAGCCCAACTCTAAGGGCCAAGACAAGCCATCTCCCGTCAAGAATGTAGACAACATAACAATCTTAGCATGAATAAAGCACCCAACTTTATTCCCTTGATTGCAGATCTTATGATTTAGACCATCACCTTTAAAATCATGTCTTCCACATAATTTGTTCATCATATGCATGATTTTTAAAGGTTTAGACTAATAGTCTTCAATTTTTTTTTTCTTAACATACCTTTAACAAATATGAACGTAACGAGGACAATATTTAGGATACGAACAATAAATAAATGTTTTATTGATAGATATCTCCAACAATTTATTACAACATTTTACTCCTTTAGGCATACATGACTAACACATAAACCATTTGCTGATCTATTAAAATTTCTAGGTATTCAATTAAAAGTGGAATTCATGAAGTAAAGAATCTCCATGAATTGATAGAAAAAAAGTCTAACTAGGAGGATCAATCTCTCTGATAAAAGCTTCATTAATGACCAAGAATTACTCTTTATTTCACTTTAGTACATTATTCATATACACTCATTTGTTTGCACATTTTGTAAATTGTTGATATGAAGTAACGCATAAGTTTTAAAGTCCATGAATTTGATGCTGGAACAAACATTTTGTCGTGCATAGGCAATAACAAACTTGTATAGTACCCTTTTTCATTTTTTTTTTGTTTTTTGGTTTTTGTTTTTTGTTTTTTTCACTACTACGAACTAGGCTTTCTACGACAATTTTAAATTGTCATGGAAAACATTCACGATAGTTAAAATAGTATTGAAAAACCTCCATCATAATACCAAATTGAGTTTTCACAATGGTTTTTTTTTTTGTCATAGAATATCTATTGGAAAAATAGTATGTAGAGAAATTTTAAAATTTTTATACTAGAGTATTTTTCAAAACAAAAGTTTGACACACTATATACATAAATTAACTAAATCTTACTGACCTTGTTTGCTGAAGAGATTCCTCAAACGATGAAGAGAAGGGCGTTGTAAAAAGATCTCAACCAAGTAGCCTTTTTTGCTATTCTCTATCCACGACTAGTGTGTGTGTGGGCACATTAGAACAGCTATTTTATAGGTGACTATCCTTCCAACCAATTGAGGAATCCCAAAACTAAGGTTTGCGATTTGTGAACAATAGCTCTCAAGGAGTTGTAGAAACTCACAGACTAGAGTGCTCACTCTTAATTCCTCAATTGATCTAAATAGCTTATGAGTCTCACTCCCTATTTACAGAGGTTGGGGCCAGGGGTTTGTCCTTATCAGATAAGGCCTCAAAAATTCAAATCAAGATCAATACACATCTAAAAAAGCGTGATAAAAAATCATTCAGTCAACAAGCCAAACTAGTAGATTGGCCTGCCAAACTTAGTCCACTGGCAAGCCTAACTAGAAGATTGGCCTGCCAAACTAATGATAAATGATCCCTGTAAATCTTTATTTTCCACTCGAGATTCTTGGGATAGAACCTCAGTTTTAATTCAAATAACTCAATAGAGAAGTTATTTAATTAAAATAGTCATATCAAGATAATCTCTAGGAAAATAAATATTCTTGATAATTCAACAAGTTTTTCTTGAATTAATTTATTCAAAATTAATCCAATTGATAAACCGATATGAATTATTTGATCCCGATAATTCAACAAGTTTATCTTGAATAAATTTTTCATAAAATTAATTCAACCGATAAACAAAAATGAATTATTAGATCCTACCAAATATCAGCCAATTTGATAATTTGATATAAGTCACCAATTTATTAGAAAAGCATGCCGTATCGTTACAGGATTTATTACAAGCTAGCAAAGGGGACCTGATGGACCTACAAAGTTTAAGCTCCAGATAATTATGAAACCCAATATCCTAGATATATATTTCATAATTATCAATTCTAACACTATTCTACTAAAAGCTTAGAGCTACACTCTCAAACTATATAGAATTATGAAGCCCAAATAACTAAGTCTCCAAGACATATTATAACGTATTATATCCCAATAGGATTATTCATAATTGGCTTAAGGATAAATTCTATCTTACCTTCCCAATTATTTTTCCCTTATATTCTATTATCTCACCATTGGAAAACTTACCATCCAAAGACAACATACCATTTGGTTACACCTATGTATCCAAATGGTTGAGCGCTCCATATTTTCAATTAGAGGATAACGTATATAAGAGGATATCAACGACTCTTAAAGAGGAGCTATGGATTCCATATCTATGAATAACAAGTCTACATTATCAAGAGTCAGGCCTCTAATGTACCGGCATGCATACCAACAAAAAATATAGATGCCACTCTTTGGTACATCAAAATACATAAGTCAATATAACAGGCTCATTATTCATCTCAGGATTAAGATACAACACATATGATTGTCTGAAGTGAATCGATTTACCGAGATAAAATTATTAATCCAAATCAATTACACTTTATGTCTTGATCTAATGCATCGTCACCTATGACAATGCGCCAATGTTTCTATTCGCAGAGTCCACTTTCGATGGTCAAGACAAACTATCTCCCGTTGGGGATATAGACAACATAACAATCTTTATATGAATAAAGTGCCTGACTTTTTTCCCTTGATTGCTGATCTTATAATTTAGACTGCCACATTTGGAATCATATCTTTTGCATAATTTGCCCATCATATGCCTGATTCTAAAGGCTTAGACGTACAGTTTCATACTTTTGTTTGCTTATATACATTCAATAAATATAAACACAAAGAGGACAACAATTTGGTATATGAATAATAAATAAACTTTTTATTGATAAAAATGTCTCTAAAAACGTATTACGTTTTTACTCTTTACGGCATACATGTATGACAATATCCATTTATGCGCCAAATTTAGGCAATTGGGGGCACCTATCAAGATGGTTTTCATAAAAAGCCATTGTGAAAATATATATCTTATACAATGGTTTTTTGAAAGACCGCCATGAAAGTTAGACTTTATATGATGTTTTTTTAAAAAAATCTTCTTGTAAAATTGACATACCTTAACCTTACACGACTATTTTTTTTTTTCTAAAAACTGTCATGTAAGGTTACATTTTCCCGATGGTTTTTTCTAACAATAGATTGAATTTTTTATTAGAGAAAACTGTTGTGGAAAATTGGTTATGCACAAAAAAATAGATTGAATATTTGATTTTCCACAAGATGGCCATTCCCGTTTGTTACCCGTTACTACAAGGCCCTGATTGCAAAAAAAGATGCATATCAAAATTACAAGGTCTTTATAAAATCATTTACGATTGAACTATTTTACGTAATAATTTATCTACTATCTCTAGCAAAATTTGACATACCTATTTACTAATTATACCCACTAAATTTAAATTTCATTTATATTCGTATGCTTATAAAATTCCTTTTTTTTTTGCCACGGCTTGTATACCATTATTAACTATTTCCTACATGAAATGTAGAATAAAAGAAACCACATTCTATGTTTTTTTGTTGTCTTAGATGCTTATATTTAGAATATAGCTTTCTATTCAGTTGCAATGTTACACCACTTCCTACTTGAAGTTTTCAATCGCTAAGCACCCTAACAATGTTTCATGATTAAAATGAATTAATATACACAATTATGTAAAACTTAACATAGTTAAATTTATAGTGGCATGCTCTTTATCATCACTTTGTGGGTCGCTTGCAACACTTGAAACAATAGCCAGAGATATGAAGCCAAAATTGTGCATCTTAGCTTAAAGTTCACAATATTGCACCAAAAAACTACAATAAAAACAATGCACTCAATTATTTGAACGCACCTTACAACTCTACTTAGATTCTAAAATAGTAAGAATTAAAGATATAACTATTACTTGAGGTATGCTATTATATAGTTTGCCATGATTTTATCATAGGTGGTGAAGTACTAAAAGTTTTCATATCCCATATTGATAGGCATTTCATTGCCAGTGATAATTTCTGGTATCAGATACTGAATCATCAACCAGATACTGAATCATCAGCCCATCGTGCATGAAAAATGCATGTATAAAGCCAACTATTTAATTTATGGGGATACTAAAGAGAAGTTAAATGCAGATAATGACTCACTTGCAATGGGTTGTTTCTCAACTGCTCGTTCTTGTTCTACCTTAGGTTGTAATTGTCTTGCTTTTGTATAACTTTTCTTTTTTTTGGCATTTTGTTCCCCTACATCTTGAGGAATGTGGCTAGGTGCTCGACTTGTCTTCGTCATTGCAATGACTTCAATTAACCTTTTTAGCCATGCAACGAAGTTTCAGGCTTCTTTACCCATAGTTGTTGCTTCAAATGTTGGAACAAGTAATTCAAATGTTCTAACTCTAGTGGTAATCATGTTAACGCGTACATTTTTGTCTCCTAAGGGTCTTCCATGGACTACATCAGTTAGATACTCCCTATTTATGTCTTCCCAAGTGCAACAAGTATACACCACCATTAATTCTATCATCAACAATGAGCCTACATTCTTGATATTGTTTGATCTCTTTACGTTGAGGTGACAGTTAGACTTCTGGAGCTTGTGGAGCTCCTAATAAGTTGTCGGGATGGTTGCAGCTAGCCTTGAAGCTATTGCATTGTGAGATGTTCTCATTTGTCAGTCTAGCATGTCTTTGGGAAATAAACTTGATCATAAAACTTGTAGTGCTACAATTTCCATTTGCATCTTCGACACTTAGGAATTGAATTTTGAATTTGCTCAAAGGTCAAAATATTGAGACTACTTCACATATTTATATTGACCACAAACACATCTTAAATTTTTTGATTTCCATAGTGCCCTTGTTAGTATTTTATCATTACTGACAAACTTAAAGGTCCTTTAACTTTATTGAAACATGTACTCATCCTGTAAAACAACAACAAACTAAGTTGTTCTTAATATGTTTCAATAGTTATAAAATTAAAAATTAATGATTTGAGTTCAATAAACTTACAATCAAGTTCCTAATTTATGCTACTCTTGGATTTTTAAATTGTCCATCGAGATCTTGATGTGATTTTACCCACAACTTCTCTTATGATGGTAGCACAATTGTCTCAGCTAACTGTATTTTGCTATGTTAGTACCATATTAATGATAGAATCATTAATACAATGATTGCTCGAGATTTCTATATTCGTCTAGGCCAACCATAGAAACATATTCATTTTTTGCTCTTATTTTTCTTATGTTGGTTGATAGCAATTGGAATTTCGTGGAACACCGATACTTCACAAAAGCTTCTCAATCGTCATCATCTATAAAGGGGTAGTAGGACGCCACTTAAATACATTTTCATTGTCCTCTAGAATGGAAAGTTTGGGCTTTACAAAAGTGACATAGAGATCGGATCTAAACCCCTTTGCTAATTTGCCACAAATCTTTAAAGCTTTTTTCCTATACCATCCCTCAACTGTGAAAACTTCGTAAATCTCTCTCCAAACAACATCTTGTACTTGGTCCAAATCCTTACTTCTCCAATCTTTAATCCATATTAGAACGTGTTCTCAATTGCTTAATTCACTTTTGGGTGCGCCTACTAGTTGGCCTTTTGCATCAAACATTACTTATATTCTTAAATCTCTCTTCTTCATCCGATGAACTTTTTCCATCAAAGTAGCTCTCCGCTCAAAATCTACTTTGGGATCAAATTTAGTGCACCTTCAGGGCTTGCTAACTTGTTTTGCCTTTCTATATTGAGAGGAAGATGGCATATACTTGGTATACTATTCATCATTACTCTTTATCAGCAAGCTCCTAACGCTGCTTTCTTAGTTCTTTCATTTCTGTCGGCGCCATCTTATAAGGTGCTATAGAGATTGGTGCTGTTCTTGGAAGTAACTCAATACCAAATTCAATCTCTCGATGTGGTGGTAATCCTGGCAATTCGTTGGGGAACACATCTTCAAATTCGTCTACCACTGGAATTGCTGCGCTTCTTCTTGAGGCACTAGACTCTCCTTCTAGGTTCATGAGAAAGGCATAGCAAGCTACGTTATTCTGCCCTCCAAGACATGCTTTTATGAGGTAGGGTCTAAAGCTGAGGCTCACGACTAGCTCCTTCTCTGGTATGAAGTCCTAGGTAAGCATTCCTGATCAGGCAATTCCTCTTGATATGTCCTAGCTGTTGACAATAATGGCAATGAAAAATGTAGGGTTTGCTGCACCCGCTGCTAGATAAACTACTGCTACTGCTGTTTATGCCACCCTGTTTATTCTTTCCTAGAGTCAGTTGGGTACTGATGCTCCTCCTACCACTCCTTTGTGGTCTTCCTGACGTCTTGGCTTGATTCTCACAGTACTGCACGTAATCATTTTCCACTGATATTGCTGATGACACAAGCTCTTCGAAGTTCCTGAGTCGCAGGGCAACCACCATCATCGAACGGGAGCCTTAAGTCCATCTTGGAATTTAATGTACTTATCACGCTCTAATGCCAATAGAAAGATAGCAAACCTAGCCTATTCATTGAACTTCACCTCATATTCCCGTACCGATATGTCACTCTATTACAACTTGTAGAATTCAGCAGCCTTCTGGTCTCTGTATCCCTGCGAAGAGTACCGATCATAAAACAGCTCCTCAAACCTGTCCCAACTAATATTACCATTATCCTTCAAGCATTTTGCCTGCTTCCACCAAGTATTGGCACCACTTTCGAACTTGTATGCTGCAAATTCCACCCGACACTCTGTTGGCACACCAAGTGTATCCAGATCTTCACAATCGAGTCTAACCAATATTTTGCTACTTGCGAGTCCCCAGTTCCATTGATGATTTTCTAAGCTTAGAAAAGCTTAGATTTCAAAATACCAAGAAATTTGAACAATTGAAAAAGTTCAAAAAATTAGAAACTAACCTTAAATTCGAGCTTTGAATTGCATTTTTGGTCATCCAATCGAGTTCCTGAGCTCCCAATCTACTGAATACCAAAGCTTGGGCATGATTTCTTGAAGAAAAATTTGAGAGAAATTGAGAGAGAGAAGAAATACAAAGAGGGAGAGTGAGAGAACAATAAGGAGAGTGAGTGAGAATGAGTAAGAATGAGAGGGAGAGGGAGAGATAAATAGAGGGAGAGAAGGACAATTGGCTGCACAAAAACCATATGTAGCAGCACACTGATTTCAAATGGGATCTACTCGGTAGTTGTCAAATTGTTTCTTTTCAAAATTTAAAATAATAATTAAAAATAATTTTAAGAAATTTTAAACATCATTAAAATAATAAAAAACAACATTAGTTTAGAAACTTCCATCAAATGATCAAATTAAGTTTAAAATATTCATTATTACACAATAATCCATCATTTTACACATTAATAACATTGATTAATTTTGGGACGTTACAACTCTCCACCCCTAAAAGAAATTTCGCCCTCAAAATTTATAGATCGATTCAAAAACAAAATAAATGCAGATACAACTCCCGTATATTTGATTCTAATTCCCAAGTGGTCCCATCAACTCCATGATGCTGCCACACGACCTTTACTAAAAGGATTTCGCGATGACGCAAACTGATCACTTTTCGATCAATGATCTAAATCAGCACTTCTTCGTACGTTATGTCTTCTTGAATCTATACGTCTTGGAATGAAACGATCTTATCCTACTCAAGTGAACATTTCCAAAGCATCGACACGTGGAATACGTCGTGAACACATGAAAATTTTGGAGAAAGGTCGAGTCGATAAGCAACCACACCCATACGTTGAGTAATTTGGAAGGGTCCAATATATCTTAGCATGAGTTTACCACTTACTCCAAATCACGTGATGCCTTTGCTAGGCGATACCTTCAAGAGAACGAGGTCTCCAACCTCAAATTCCAAGGGTCGATGCCTTCTATCCGCGTAACTCTTCTGTCGACTCTGAGCTGCTTTCAATAGATCCTGAATCATGGTGACCTTTTCATTACTATCACGAATCTTATCTAGACCAAGAATAACTCTATCCTCTGGTTCAGCCCAACATACTGGTGACTGACATGGTCGTCCATATAGTGCTTCAAACAGTGCCATGCCAATGCTTGATTGATAGCTATTGTTGTACATAAACTCCGCCAGATGCAAGTACTTCTTCCAGTTCCTGTCGAAGTCCAACGCAGAAGCAAGTAACATGTGCTCGAGAATATGAATAACCCGCTCAGATTGCCCATCAGTTTGAGGATGAAATGCTGTACTGAAATTCAAATCTGTACCTAAAGCCTCCTGAAAGCTTCTCCAGTAATTGGCATTGAATCTAGTATCTCTATCTGATGTGATGGATAAAGGAACTCCGTGCAACCACACTTTGTTCTGCAGGTACATTTCTCCAAGAACTCTTCTCGAACAAGTCGATCTGAACGGAATGAAATGAGCTGACTTCGTTAACCTGTCGACCACGACCCAAACAGTATCATGCCTTTGCTCCGTCCTTGGCAATCTGGTAAGAAAATCATCGTCACATGCTCACATTTCCATCCTGGGATAGGAAGTGGCTGAAGCTGACTTGCTGGCTTTTGATGCTCAACTTTCACCTGAAGACAAGTCGTACACTTGGCCACATATTCTTGGATATCTTTCTTCATACCTCTCCACCAATATTGCCTCTTTAGATAGCGATACATCTTTGTGCTCCCTAGATGAATAGTGAACTGAGACTTGTGGGCTTTATCCATAATAGCCTTCATCACTTCTGCGATTGCTGGAACTACCAGATGCTCCTTAAAGTACAACGATCCATTCGCTTGTATCCTCTTTTCTTCAAATTTCTCTCAGTTCTCAATCTGTGTCCAGATCTCCTAAAGAAGCTGGTCTTGCCACTAATTTTGTTTTACCATCTGAATAAGAGCTGGGGTCATTTTCATGTGGTACATCGAAACGCAATCATAGTCTTCATAGTACTATAGCTTGAACTCACTTACTGTTGCATCTCTTTTCCAATCTTTAAGTGCGAAACAAGTGAGAATCCCTGAAGATTTCCAACTGAGCGCGTCCATGACTGCATTAGCTTTCCCGGGATGGTATTGCAGCGTGAAATCATAATCCTCCATGTATTTCATTCACCTTCACTGCCTCGAAATTTAGATTGCTCTCGGTGAACAAATACTTCAAACTCTTGTGGTCAGAGGAAAAAACCTGAAATGTCACCCAGAACAAATAACATCTCCAAATCTTCAACGTGTGAATTACAGCTGCGAGCTCTAAGTCGTGAGTAGGATAATTTCATACGCTACCATGCACCCATATTGCATCAACATGCATCCAAGCCCACATCCCGAGGCATCAGTATAAACTTCATATGGCTCATCACTGTTGGGAATGATCAATACTGGTGCTGAGGTCAACTGATTCTTTAGTTCTTGAAAAGCGAGCTCACAGTCTTTGTCCCACTCGAACCTAACATTCTTCCTGATCAATCTTGTCAACAGTGCTGCTATCCTCGAGAAATCTTTTACGAACTTCATGTAATACCCTACAAGTCCCAAGAAACTACAAACTTCTACGACATTTCTCGATCGTTCCCATTCTACTATGGCTTCTACGTTAGACGGATCCACTGAGATACCATACTCGGAGATGAGATCGCCTAGAAACTTAACTTCTGTTAGCCAAAACTCACACTTTTCCTTCTTAGTGTACAAATAATGCTCTTGTCGAATCTGAAGCACAATTTCGAGAAGTTGTTCATGCTCCTCCTGAGTCTTTAGAGTAGACCAAGATGTCATCAATGAACACGATTACGAACTGATTGAGATAGGGCCTAAATATTCTATTCATTAAGTGCATAAAGGCTGCCGGAGCATTCGTCAATCCAAACAGCATTACTAGAAACTTAAAATGTCCATACTAGGCCCTGAAAGCTATCTTGGGAATGTCTTCTTCCTTAATCCTAAGTTGATGATATCTTGACCTCAAATCTTTCTTTGAGAAGTACTACGAACCTCCCAACTGATCAAATAGTTCATCAATCCTAGGCAGAGGATACTTGTTCTTTATCGTGACTTGATTCAACTATCAATAATCTATACATAGTCTAAGGGTCCCATCATGCTTCTTAGCGAACAAAACCGGTGCTCCCCACGATGATGTACTATTTCAAATGTATCCTTTATCAGCAAGCTCCTGACGCTGCTTTCTTAGTTCTTTCATTTCTGTCGGCGCCATCCGATAAGGTGCTATAGAGATTGGTACTGTTCCTTGAAGTAACTCAATACCAAATTCAATCTCTTGATGTGGTGGTAATCTGGGCAATTCGTTGGGGAACACATTTTCAAATTCGTCTATCATTGGAATTGCTGCGCTTCTTCTTGAGGCACTAGACTCTTCTTCTAGGTTCATGAGAAAGGCATAGCAAGCTACGTTATTCTGCCCTCCAAGACATGCTTTTATGAGACATTCACTCATTAGCTAATCACCACCACCCTAGTAAGAGATCGTCGTCCCCCTATCGGACACTAGGGTTACTTTCTTAAGTTGACAGTCTACGACTGCACTATATCTAGACAACCAATCCATCCTTAGGATTACATCATATGAACTCATGGGGATTACAATCAAGTCACTTTTCAAAATCTCATCCCTAACCTTTATTGTACAAGATTTACATATACAATTTACAAACACCCGCCCCAAGGGTGAAGCTATAGCTAAGGTTTCATCAAACTCTTCTACTTCAAATCCCAAGGCATGTACAAAAGAACTGGAAATGAGAGAATGAGTGACACTAGTATCGAATAAAACATGGGCTAGTGACTAAAAAACTAGAATTATACCATCGACTACCGCGTTACTGGTCTAGGCATCTGAACTTCCTGATCTCAACGTGTGAACCTGCATTGGAGCTTTCCCTTTACCTCTACCAACACTGCTTGGTCCTGGATTGGTTAGGCAATTCTATTGTGATGATGGCAACTAAATACTGGCTGTACTTGGTATTGTATATTGAGGGGCATTACGCTGGAAGTTCTATGGCTGATATCCTTGTGCTAGGTATGGCAGCAGTTGGCGAGAAAACTGATGGAACTGAAGCTGAGGAAACTGCTGAGGTAGTCCTAGGTAAGTCTCTGATATGAAGTCCTAGGTAAGCATTCCTGATCAGGCAATTCCTCTTGATATGTCTTAGCTGGTGACAATAATGGCAATAAAAGCTGTAGGGGTTGCTGCACCCGCTTCTAAATAAACTGCTGCTACCGCTGTTTACGCCACCCTATTTATTCTTTCCTAGAGTCGGTTGGCTATTGATGCTCCTCCTACCACTCCTTTGTGGTCTTCCTGACGTCTTGGCTTGATTCTCACAGTATTGCACGTAATCATTTTCCACTGATATTGCTGATGACACAAGCTCTTCGAAGTTCCTAAGTCGTAGGGCAACCACCTGTCGTCGAATGAGAGCCTTAAATCCATCTCAGAATTTAATGTACTTATCACGCTCTAATGCCACTAGAAAGATAGCAAACCTAGCCTATTCATTGAACTTTGCCTCATATTCCGATACCGACATGTCACTCTATTACAACTTGTAGAATTCAGTAGCCTTCTAGTCTTTGTATCCCTGCGAAAAGTACCGATCGTAAAACAGCTCCTCAAACCTGTCCCAACTATATTACCATTATCCTTCAAGCATTTTAACTGCTTCCACCAAGTATTGGCACCACTTTCAAACTTGTATGCTGCAAATTGCACCCGATACTCTACTGGCACACCAAGTGTATCCAGATGCTTCACAATCCAGTCTAACCAATATTTTGCTACTTGCGGGTCCCTAGTTCCATCAAAGGTTGGTACAAATGCACGTCAAAATTCCTTAAAGTACGAATGTTAGTGACTAGCCTCAAAATCATTCGGTCTTACCCTTGTTGCCATTTGCTGGAATATGGCAAACATGGCCCTCATCATTTCTGAACTCGGTGTCAACTGTCGAATGACGTCTTGGTGCCATTCTCTCACTTTTGAAAACAAATTTGGACTGTTGTGGCATTTCATTGTCATACCTATGTGTGTACAATTCCCAAGGTTCATAACCTTGAGCTCTGATACCATTCGATCACGCCTCCGAGTACAAGAGGTGACGTGGAGGTTTAATTAAATTAATTAAATAGAAATTTAGTTAAGACATGAGTTTAAGAATTAAGAAATTATTTAAGAAGATGTGATAATTTTAAAACCTTTTTAAAGCAAGTAATTATAATAATTAAACAAGTAAGAATAACAAAGTAAACATTAAGGAAATAAATATAAAGAAATAAGGTGAAACGAGAATGGGTCCCACTGACCCTCATTTGTGCACATACATAGTACTGACAATATTAAATTACAACCACAGTCCAAAGTAAAGGAGAAGGTTAACGTTATACATGCCTTCAATTATCTGTACTACAACCTACCTAAGTCTTCTACTGGTCGCAAGTTTGGTCAGCAGACTCTTTTCTGATTATAAGCTGGAATCCACCTAGAGGGGAAAATATTTTAAAACAAATAAAAGGGTGAGCGAAAGGCTTAGTAGGACTATATCTTAAAAATAGATAAATGATTTTAGAAAAAATTAACCTTATGAAACAAAGTTAAATAAATAAATTCATTTAAATAGACTTTATTAAAATAGTTCGTCCAGAAAGTACCATCTTTTTTTCTTTTCTAGGCAAACCATAATATTCACCACCGAAGTGGCCCAGTAGGGTTTCGAGACCTGACCCTAAGGTCGCGCACTACATGAACTGATCTCTGATATGGCATCATGCCCTAATATATATATATACATATCTTTCTATAATTATTAAAATCTCTTTTTACTAGGTATCCTCATTTACATTCATTATGAGGTTTATTACGAAGATCTCCTTGATTCTACTGTTTATGAAATCGGTCAATGAAATCTTTTTTTCAACCAATTATTGAAAACATTTTTGTTAAAAATTCTTTTGAGGCCAAATAATTTAAAACTGGCTACCAAGGAAGGGGTAGGGGTCCTACCTCCGAGCTTGTGCCTGTGTCCCACATCGAAATCCCGGCCTGCTATACGTTAGCTCCGTTAATCCACTAACAACCCTAAATGGAAACTAGGTCTATAAGTATCTAGCTTCAGATATTCCATGGCATTAAAGTGTTTCATGGTGTTCTGGTGTGCCACTTGAGTTTGTAAAATTGTACTGTGCAGTTAAAATCTCAATCGGGGTTCAAAATGGTGAAGGTGAAAAAAAAAACAAAATCTCACCATGCCTGGTCGGCCTGCCAGTCCCTTGGTTCGGCCACCCAAACTGTGCAGTTCGGTCTGCCAGAAAACTAGGTCCGATCGGCCAAACTTTTCTAGGTTTGGCCTGTTGGTCGTATGAATCCAACATGCAGAACTTATGAATCTGGCCTGTCGAACATGAACTTTGGCCTGTCGATTTGAAAAAATTCTAGAATTTTCTAAGCACGGGTTCGGCCTCCCTGACCCCAAATCTTCAATTTCAACCAGTTTTCTCACATCCCCGGCATGAATAATGATCATAGTTGATAGAAAAACATAGTAGATTACTTTTTAATACATTAAAACAAGATTTAAACAAAATTTTTTAAAAAATCCAAAAATGGGGAAACTTAGAAAAAAATAAAAAATCTTGATTTGAATCGCTTTTTGAGCAAACAAGGCTTAGATTCTAGTTGTTCTAAGTTCCTCTAACCTAGATTCATGATTTTCTAAGCTTAGAAAAGCTTAGATTTCAAAATACCAAGAAATTTGAAAAATTGAAAAAGTTTTGAAATTGAGAAACTAACCTTAAATTGGAGCTTGGAATCACGTTTTTGGTCATTCAATTGAGTTCCTGAGCTTTTAATCTACTGAATACCGAAGCTTGGGCATGATTTTTTGAAGAAAAATTTGAGAGAAATTGAGAGAGAGAAGAAAGATAGAGAGGGAGAGTGAAAGAACGCGAGGGAGAGTGAGTGAGAATGAGAGGGAGAGGGAGAAAAGGACAATTGGCTGCACAAAAATCGTGTGCAGCAACACACTGATTTCAAATGGGACCTACTCAGTATTTGTCAAATTGTTTCTTTTCAAAATTTAAAATAACATTTAAAAATAATTTTAAGAAATTTTAAAAATCATTAAAATAATAAAAAACAACATTAGCTTAGAAACTTCCACAAAATGATTAAATTAAGTTTAAAATATTCATTATGGCACACTAATCTATTATTTTACACATTAATAACTTTTAATTAATTTCGGGGTGTTACAAAAGCTTTGCACTGTTTGGTTCTAATAGACATACCAAACAACTGCTCAATTTGAAACACATACTTTCATGTTACTACAAACTTAAATATAATCCTAATCTAAACTGATTTCATGGCCAATTCTAAAGAAATTTTGCCCAAAAAAATGGGTTGAAAGAAACCATGACCAAACATGCAAACCCCTAGCTTTTATATCACACAAGATATATTATCATCATGTGTTTCTAGTTAAAATAGTTTTTTCAATGTTTTTGAAAATAAAAAATAAAAAACAAAACACTACCAGAAATTTAAGATTATACCACTCTCATTTGAAGACCCTTTTTTTTTCTTCAAAACCGTCATGGTAAGGAAGAAAAAGGGGAAAAGTTACGCCTGAGAAGACAAAAACCATCGTGGTAAGAGAGGAGGTCTACCACGATGGTTTTTCCTGAAATCCGACATGATACATAAGACTTTCCACAAAGGTTTTTAAAAAGCTGTAATGTATTAAATATGATTAGTGTGCTAATTGGTGAAATAGTGTGCCTACTTACAAATTAAGATTTATTTAATCAATTTTTGAGTCATTTTCTTATTTAATTGCATTTAAATTATTTTGTTTTATTATCATAAATTTTTATAATTTAATTGATTGATTATAACCAATTTGTCATTTTGCATTATTTGTAAAAATTCATATTTAAAAAAATTTTGCAACGATAAATTGGTAAATGACCAATAAGTCCCATTCCATCACTCTCAAACACAATCATGTGGGATTCAGTTTTAAACTCAAAGCTTGTACATTAGAAACTTAGCAAAACCACTCACAACCCCTTACATGTGAAGCATCATTCACAAACCACCTAGAAGCTCAACATAAGCTTTATCAAAACTGTGAGCTAAACATAGTATTGTCAAGACCATTTCTGAGCCCCTAACATAGTCATATTTATGTTTCCTCAGCATCACCACTCTACACTTTCACTCTTTCCTTCTCCTTCATGTCTCTCACCCTCTTTCTTAGACGCACACTCCTATTTCTAACTTCATAGAACTCAAAAAAACTCAAAGAATGCAATAACCCTTATATAGCCAAAAACAGAGGCTAGGATCACAGTTCGGAAACTATCTAGCTAACATAAAATTGTTCACTTAAAGGTTAGAATTGATTTTAACAATTTAAACTCATGTTTTGAAGCTGTGGATTCTAGATTTATGATCAAGAATTTTGTTCAAGTCTAACTTTCATTTTTCTTGCTAGCATAGCTTTTCCTTGAGATTTTTTGAGCAAAAATCTATCTTGCATGTTCTGATCTGGGCATGAACTAGCTTAGAAAATATTTCATCTGAGATTGTATGATGATTTTAACCTCAAATCTACACTTTAAATCAAATCAAAATAAGATTAAATAGTTTTTACTTTTTATTATTCATTTTCAAAATAATGTGCAAAAATATATGAAAATTGATGAAAAAGTGTTGCATAAGTACAATATTAGCTTTATAATTTTTATCTCATGTTTATGGATCATTTGTAAATGTTTTACATGCATGACAATAGATTTGGGATGAGTTTTTCATAGATTGAAGCTTAGGTGCTTGAACAGAGCACCACTAGCCGAGGGTACTTGATGGACCGCGTGCAATGTAGTGTGGTCGACCGCACTACACTAGAGGCAACTCTTAGGCCTTCCGAGCTCCCACTTGTCCTAAAATGTATTTTAAATGTGTTTTCATCTGATTTATAGATCAAAATTATTCTTAATATGTTTAGAAATGTGTTTAATTGTTATAAAAATGAATGAAACACTATGATTAAGAATGGCACACCAATAAACATGAGTATATTAGTGGGTCAGTTTAGTTTATATCTAAGGTTATTTGTCATCCTGAGGAGCTAACGTGTAGCGAAACAAGGCTACGGTATTGGTACGACTATACTAGTTAATAAGGTAGGACTCTAGACCCTCTTTACGATAGCCATGATTTAAAATAACTTTTGGTCCTAGTATATTTTCTTAAAATGTTTTAAAGAAATAAGTTACTTGTATTATTTATTTATTACCATGAGATATTGGACATGATCATAATGAATGATAATAATAAATATAAAATGATAACCCGATAAAATGTTGTTCGGAGAATGATATGATCACTATGACACTGAATACAAAACGGATTAAGAATCCCTATTCGAAATGATATTAGTGCATGATGCCACATGTAAAGATTGAGTTGTGTAGAGAACGACCTTAGGGATGGGTCTTGAAACCAAGTTGGGCCATTATGGTGGTGATTAGTTGGCTTTGCACATAATGGATGCTAATTTATGATTTGAGATATCGTAAGACATGAATGATAAGTATGAAATTACTTGGCTATTTATAGCTTCTCTGAATTGCATTTAAGTTTATTTATCCTTTAAATGATTATTTTTGAACTTAGTCCTACTGAGCCTTTCACTCATGATTCTACATTTTGTTTTTAAAAATCCTCCCTTTAAATGGTTCACAGTAGGCTATTGAGTAGGATGCTGCTGATATTCTCACACAGACCATAAGAAGTTTAGATTGTTTGTTTTTGTTTCCAAGACATGTAATATTAAGGACTTTTATTTTATTCTATTGGACTATGGTTTGTATTATTTCTATATGTCTACACTATGTGCGCATCGTGTAAGGTTCGGTGAGGCCCAAACTACTTTTCGATGCACTTTAAAATTTTAATTTATTTTATGAGGCTATTTAAGGAAAGTCAATTGCTAAATTTTAAAGGTTGGCAACGTTTCAATATGATTTAAAATTTACCACATTTTTATAAATTATGCAAAATGATTTTCTTAAATTTTAAATTAAATAATTGACATGTTTAGTTAAACATGTTTATTCATTTTAATTAAACTGTCATGTCACCACTAGGGTTTAAGTTCATGACAAAAACCATCATAGATGATGATTTTTTAACATTAGGCCTAATTTGTTTCTTGAGAAAAGAGGAAACCATACTTACTTATCTCTGGCAAAGTACACACCATCAAGAGGGGAAAAGACAAAGCTTTATGAATGGTTTGCTTCGTTGAAAGTGTCAGATGGTTATTCTTCAAATTTTAAAAAGTTGGTGTCGGTGAAGGATTTGAAACTTCTTGGCATGAAAACACATGATTATCATGTATTGATGCAACAATTACCACCACTTGCGTTGTTGGGAATTCTAACAAAGAATGTGAGATTTGCAGTTATCAAGTTGTGCTCGTTCTTAATTCAATATGCTCCCAAGTAATTGATCCACTTATGTTATATTCATTACAATCGGAGTTGGTGCAAACCTTATATATGATTGAGAAGTATTTTCCACTGGCATTTTTTGACATCATGATTCATCTAATGGTGCACCTAGTACGTGAAATTAAGTTATGCAGACCGGTATATTTGGGATGGACATACCCATTTGAAAAGTGTATAATCGTTTTGAAGGGCTATCTAAAGAACTAAAATAGGCCAAAGGGATGTATCATAGAAAGTGACATAGCTGAGGATTCAGTTGAATTTTGTTCCGAGTACTTGTCCAATACGAAAGCAATTGGGGTGCCAAAGACAATAAACATTGAGGCTAGGGTGCTATCGATTTGTATTCCTTCCACGGTAAATTGATAGGAGTGGGAGCAATCTTCTCTTTATGTCTTGCATAATGCTAATGAAGTGAAGCTTTTCATTGAGGTGCACATGAAGAAATTAAAAATGGCGATCCCAAAAAGAGCAAGAAACGAGAAATGGTTACAAGATGAACACAACCAGACATTTTGATTGTGGATTAGGGCACACATCTATGCCAAGTGCTCCACATCACAAGATAAAAGTGTTAGACATGTATGCCCTAAGGAGTAAAAATGTAATATGTTTTTAGAGACATTTTTATCGATAAAGAATTTATTTATTATTCATGTACCAAATTATTGTCCTTTTTACATTCATATTTGTTGAATGTATGATAAGCAAACAAAAGTTTGAGACTGTGAGTCTAAACCTTTAGAATCATGTATATGATGGATAGATTATGCAGAAGACTTGATTCTAAAGGTGATGGTCTAAATCATAAGATCCACAATCAAGGGAATAAAGTTGGGCATTTTATTCATGTAAAGATTGTTATGTTGTCTATGTCTCTAACGAGAGATGGTTTGTCATGTCCATCGAAGGTGAGCTCCATGAATAGAAACATAGACACATTGTCATAGGTGACGATGTGTTGAATTGGGACATAAAGTGAATTGATTTGGATTAATAACTCTATCTCAACAAATCAATTCACTTTAGGTAATCATATGTATTGTATCTTAATCCCGAGATGAATAGTGGGCCCGTTGTATTGGCTTATGTCTTTTGATGTACCAAAGGATGACATCCATATTTTATGTTGGTATGCACATCGGTACATTGGAGGTATGACTCTTGATAGCGTAAACCTGCTATTCATAGATATGGAATTTATAGCTCCTCATTAGGAGTCACTGATATCCTCTTATATGCATTATCTTGTAATCGAAAAACTAGAGCACTCAACCATTTGGATACATAGGTGTAACCGAATGGTATGCCATCTTTGGATGGTAAGTTTTCTGATAATAAGATAATGGAATGTAAGATAAAAATAATCAAGAAGATAAGATAGAATTTATCCTTAAGCCGATTATGGATAATCCTATGGGGATACAATACATTATGATATGTCATAGAGACTTAGCTATTTGAGCTTCATAATTCTATATAGTTTGAGAGTACAGCTCTAAGCTTTTAGTGGAGTAATGTTAGAGTTGATAATTATGAAATGTATAATTGGGATAATGGGTTTCATAATTATTATGAGCTTGAACTATATAGGTCCATCATGTCCCTTATCCTAGCTCATAAAAATCCTATACTGATACGGCGTGCTTTTTCAATAATTGGTGACTTGTGTCAAATTATCAGATTGACTAAAAATTCAATAAGATTAGATAATTCACGTCTGTTTATCGTTTGAATTAATTTTGTAAAAATTAATTCAAAATAAACTTGTTGAATTATCAAGAATATGTATTTTCTTAGAGATTTCTAGAAATGACTATTTTAATCAAATAACTTCTCTATTGGGTTGTTTAATTTAAAATAAAGGCTTTATCCTAAGAATCTTGGGTGGAAAATAAAAGATTTATTGGGATCATTTATCGTAAGTTCAACAAGCTGATCTTTAAATTCCTATGGAGTAAGTTCGGTAGGCCAATCTGCTAATTCAGCCTACCGACTGAACAATTTTTTATCACGCATTTTTAGACATGATTTCTTATTTGATATTGATTTTGATTCAAATTTTTGAGGCCTTATCTGATAAGGATTGACCCTTGGGCCCAACTCTATAAAAAAGAGGAGTGCGACTTATCGTTATTTTGATCAGTTGAGAAATCTAGAGTGAGTACTCTACTAGTGAGACTCTGAAACTCCTCTAAAAGCAGTTGTTCACAAATCACAAACTACAGCTTTGGGTATTTTTCAATTAGTTGAAAGAAGAGTCACCTGGTGGAAGAACTATACGAGTGTGCCCACACACACACCGGTCGTGCATAGAAAATAGCAAAAAAGGCTAGTTGGTTGAGGTCCTTCTACAATGTCTTTTCTCTTCATCGATTGTAGAAGCTTTTCAGCAAACAAGGTTAGTAAGATCTAGTTAATTTATGCATATAGCATGTCAAACTTGTGTTTTGGAAAATACTTTGATATTAAATATTTTAAAATTTCTACTGCATACTACTTTTCTAACATTTGGTATTAGAGCCATGGTTTTTATGTAAATTTACGAGTTTGTGATCATACTATGTGTATAAATTATGTGATCTTAATCTTTTCTATGCTTGAATTTAAATTTTAAGGAGTTGGCACTCTAGGGTTTCTATATATTTATATATTGTCATGGATATTATGGTGAATGTTTATTAATTAATTATGGTTGATTATATTATTATTTAATTATTAATTAATGCCGGCTATGGTTCCTTATTGGTTAGAATGTGCATCTATGTTTTTCATGTAATTAGATGGCAGACTATCATCTCTGTCTACGAATTATTATTTAATTTTAAATTTGTAAGAATTTTGTAATTAAATAATCATTCAGAGAAGACGAATCTAGAAGATAAATCAAGAAGATGGATGATAGTGTTCCCAAGTATTTCCTAAGTCTCTAATTTTACGTTTCTAGATTGTTGAAAATTAAAAAACTGCATAAAAGATATATTTTTTGGATGTTGTAATTTCTGCTCGTTTGGGAAGTTGAACCCTCAAGTTTGGTAGGCCGATGGTCATAAACCGATAGGAGGAACCTCTGGGATCGGTAGACCATCCGCGGTGCAAAAATCTAATGGCTCTAGTGGTAGGCCAAACTTTCCAATTTAGTAGGTCGATTTGTCATGACCGGCAAGCTAGACTATGAGGTTTGGCAGGCCAAACTATCATGATCGGCAAGCTGATCACATATATGGGCATGTTGGCAGAGAGCTATAAATTTCTCAAAAAAGGTGTATTTTTTGGTGCAGTCTTGATATTATTTTTGGGACAATTCTAAGAAACGTTAACTTTAGATATGACCAGAATATGGAGTTTTTAGAACTATGCAGGTTTGAATACTTGACTATGGAAGTTATATGAAAAAGGATACAATTTGAAGATTTAAGGATGAATAATCGATAATATGTTTCGATTTATCTATTGCAATCTTTATTTTCTTTTCTCTAGGGGGAACCACAATATTACGGTCATTTATTATTTTGTTTGTGGCTTTGCATGGTTGCTTTGCTTATCTGCATTATAAAATGATTTGTCATATATATTGATAACATGCCATATAGAATTGGAAGTGCGACTCATCTAAAATTGTTGATGCAGGTTTATAAAATAAAACCTTGATTTCAAAAGATTGAGTGGGGAAAGTTTTCGAAGAGAGGACCTACAGCCTCTATTGTTGGTCCATAGGTAGCTTATGGTGGTTTTGACCCTTAAGAAGGGTCTTCATCATGTACCAGGTTTGATTTTTGAGAGGATAAGGTATTTTAGCATGATTTATCATTTCACACCCCTAGGTGGTAATGATAAATCATGGATAAAATATCGAAATGATGATTATACACTTATCTTAATTTTATTATTAACCTACCCTATGAGCTTTGTGAATAAAATTAATGGCTAAAGAAATGATTATTAATATATGCCAGATCATATGAGTCCTAGATGGAATATATTAATCAGGAGAGGATCCGTGTTCCTAATTAAATTTGGCAAGTCTCCCTTAGGCTGCTTGATGAATTTTGAGTTGGGAATTATCGTTGTAAGGTTGTGATATTTTTAAGGTTTTGACACATAAAAACATTTGTATGCTATACATGATTGTGTTATCTTACTAAACTATTATTTTACATTTGCTTATGTTTGGGATATGATTTTTTATTGTAGAATAAAAATGTCTAAAAACACTTTATCATCGACACTTGACAAAAATCAATTAACCAGAGAGAATTATAATGATTGGAAATGGAACCTAGACATCGTCATTTCCTTTGAGAAACTCAAATTTGCACTGAATACTCTGTGTCCTCCTGAGCCTACGGGAGATTCCACTAATGAGCAAATCCAGGCGTATGATCACTGGAAAGATGCCAATGATCAGGCCTATTGCTATGTTGTGGTTAGCATGAATAACACGCTGCAGGCTTAACATGAGGATTATGAGACTGCTAGGTAGATCTTGGATAATCTGTAAGACATGTTTGGAGGCCAGGCCTTAATAAAGTGACAAGGGGCGCTTCAAAAACTATTGAACTACAAGCAGAGACCAGAAACGTCTATAAAGGAGCATGTGATGTTAGTTACGGATTACCTTGTTAAGGCTAAGACCAATGGAGTTGACATCGATGTTGAAACTCAAATGACTACGATCTTTGAAACTCTATCTGAGGAATTCATTCTATTTAGAGCTACATTTAATTTGAGCAATAGATGGGTTATGACCTTGACAGAGTTTGATGAAATAGTTATAGAGTTTGAATTGTTGATTAGGGAGTCTTTTGTCGATGGCGAGGCTAACTTAGCAGCTACCTTTGGTTCCAATCCTAACCTAGGGCATGGAAAGAAGCATCAGGCCAAGAACAGGAAGTATTCTATTCTTGCAAATGGCAAGAACAAGAAGAAGAAGAAGAACCTAAAGAAGCTAAAGTGCTTTTTCTGTGGGAAGGTTGGGCACATAATGAAGAATTGTAAGGACTTCCTTTCCCAAGGAGGTAGGTGTGATCTTTTGTATTTAGAAACTTGTTTAGTTGAGGAATCTAGTGACACTTGGGTAATAGATTCTAGAGCAACTAATCGTGTTTGTATTTCTCTAAAGAGGTTCAAAGAAATAAGAAGTCTGCTTTGTGAAGACTTCACGCTTTAGATGGACGATGGAACCTTGGTCTTAGTGAAGCAGTGGGAGACGTCTATCTACATTTTGATAATTATGGGATTTTAATTTTGCTAGATTGTTTTTATGTTCCTAAATTTAAAAGGAATTTAATTTTTGTAGCTTGTTTATTTAAAGACTCCTATTTGGTTTCTCTTACTAATAAAGTGGTGATTCGTAAAAACAAATCTTTTATCTATTCTTGATGGATGCAAAATAATCTCTATTTTATCAAACCTATGATGGACTTACTGCTTAAAGCTGAGATGAATTATAATAACTATAAAAGACTCAAAACTTCTCACTCTAATGCGACTTATCTTTGACATTTGTGACTTGGTCATATTAACTTGAATAGGATTCAAAGGTTGATAAGGGATAGAACTTACAGTCACTTATAGGTGGAATTTATACTACAATGTGAATTGTTTAGATGATAAAATGACCAAAAGACCATTTGAGTATAAGGAGAATAGGGCCGAAGGGGTTTTGGAACTTATGCATAGTGATGTTTGCGGATCAATGAACACCCAGGCACAATAAGGGTATGAGTACTTCATCACTTTTATTGATGATTACTCAAGGTATGGGTATGTGTACCTTATGCACCACAAAAGGAAAACTTAAGACGAGTTCACAGAGTTTTGGGCTGAAGTGGAAAAGCAATTAGGTAGACCAATAAAGGCACTTTGATCTGATCGAGGTGGTGAATACCTTTCTAATGAGTTCTTAGGACACTTATTAAAGAATGGGAGTTTCTCCCATCTGACTGTGCTGGGCACTCTGAAGTAGAGTGACATAGTGGAGAGAAAAAATATGACTTTGTTGAACATAGACAGGTCCATGATGAGTTATTCATCATTGCCTATGTCATTTTGGGGATATGCACTACAAACTGCATGTTATCTTTTGAACAATGTGCCTTTAAAATCGATTCCTAAACTAGAAAGAGGACTTCCTAACCATATCGTATATAGGGATATCTGACTCATGTCTTATTTAGGGATGCGAATAAGTTGGAAGCATATTCAAAAGTTTATGTGTTTGTAGGATATCCAAAAGGGACTAAAAGGGATTATTTCTATAACCCAAAGGAAAATAAAGTCATGGTTTCAATAATGCATCATTCCTTGAGGAAAGTGACATGAGCGACTTTAAGCCTTGAAGCAATGTGGTGCTTGAAGAGTTTAGGAGTGATTCGATCATTCCATGGGTTCTGAATGAAACCACTCCAATTGGTGTAAAAAAACTAAATGAACCCGAATAACAACCTAAGGGGCTTTAGCATAGTGGGAGGATCAGGCGTCAACTTGAGAGGTATATGTTCAATGGTGAGGCCTTTTTGGCTGAATTGGATGAATATGACAAGGATCCTTACACTTACGCAGAGGCTATAGAGGATGTTGATTCAAAACTTTTTACAAAGGCCATGAACACAGAGATGAATTCTATGGAGACTAATCAGGTATGGGAGCTTGTGGATCTTCTCAAAGTGATAAAACCCATAAGGTGTAAATGGATCTATAAGAGGAAGAAAGGAGTGGATGGAAAGGTCAGAACCTATAAGGCTCGGCTTGTAGCTAAGGGATACATGCAAAAGGAAGGAATCAATTATGAAGAAACCTTTTCGCATATGACCATGCTTAAATCCATCTGCATTCTTTTGTCCATAGCTACCACTCTCGTCTATGAGATTTGTCAATATAGCCTTTCTAAATGGCTATCTTGATGAGTCCATCTATATGGAGTAGCCAGACAGGTTAAAGGCTAAGGGTTAGGAGGGTAAGGTTTGTAAGCTGCTAAAGTCAATATATAGACTTAAGTAGGCTTCCTGTTCATGGAACATAAGATTTAATCAAGTGATCACGACTTATGGGTTTGCACAAAATGTGGACAAATCATGTATGTACAAACACATTAAGGGTGGGAAGGTGGTTTTTCTATTGATTTATGTAGATGACATTCTACTAATTGGCATTGACGTTGGGGTGTTGTCATTGGTCAAATTATGGTTGACCAAGTAGTTTAACATGAAAGACTTGAGTGAGGCTAATTTTGTTCTAGGTGTCTATATCGTTCAGAATAGGAAGAACAGAATGATAACTTTGTCCTAGGCCGGCTTTATCGATAAGATTCTCAAGAGGTTTACAATACAGGATTCCAAGAAAGGTAGGCAACCATCTAGGTTTGGAATTACTCTTTCTAAGAAAGACTTTCCAAAGTCTAAGGAAGAAAAAGAATACATGAAGAATGTGCCTTATACTTTGGCAGTGGGTAGTCTCATGTATGTCATGCTTTGCATTGACTAGATATTTGTTATGCAGTAGGATTGTAAGTCAATTTCAGGTAGATCTGGGATCAAACCACTGGGTTACGATCAAGCATATTTTCAAGTACCTGAGAAGGACTCGAGGGTATATGCTTGTATATTTGAGTGAGGACTTAACTCCTCTAGGATATACTGACTTAGATTTTCAATCTTGTTTGGATTCTAAGAGATCGACTTTGGGTTTTATGTTTACTCTAGGTGGCGGTGCCATCAGTTAGAGAAGTGTGATGCAAGATTGCACTTCGGATTCAATGATGGAGGTTGAGTATATTGCAGCTAGTGATGCATCGAAAGAAGTAATGTGGCTCTACAAGTTCCTTGGGGATCTTAAGGTTGTTCCTGGTATGAATAAGGTGGTATCGCTATACTGCGATAATAGTGCGGTGGTAGCTAATGCTAAGGAACCAAGATTTCACAAGAAGAGTAAGCATATTGATCAGAAGTATCATGTGATAAAGGACTTTATAGAAGGTGGGCATGTCGCTGTATGTAAAATCACATCAGAGAACAATTTAGCTAATCCATTCACGAAGACACTTATTGGTAGAGTCTTCGAGAGGCATGTGGAAGCTATAGGGATGCGAGATTTGTCATATTTACCAACTTACTGCAAGTGGAGATTGTTAGACATGTATGCCCTAAGGAGTAAAAATGTAATATGTTTTTAGAGATATTTTTATCAATAAAGAATTTATTTATTATTCATATACTAAATTGTTATCCTCTTTACATTCATATTTGTTGACTATATGATAAGCAAACAAAAGTTGAGACTGTCAATCTAAACTTTTAGAATCAGGCATATAATGGATAGATTATGTGGAAGACAAGATTTTAATGGTGATAGCCTAAATCATAAGATCTGCAATTGAGGGAATAAAGTTAAGAGTTTTATTCATGTAAAGCTTGTTATGTTGTCTATATCCCTAACGGGAGATGGTTTGTCTTGGTCATCGGAGGTGGACTCCATGAATAGAAATATTGACACATTGTCATAGGTGACGATATGTTAGATCGGGACATAAAGTGAATTGATTTAGATTAATAACTCTATTTCAACAAATCAATTTACTTTAGGTAATCATATGTATTATATCCTAATCCTGAGATGAATAGTGAGCCCGTTGTCTTGGCTTATGTCCTTTTAATGTATCAAAGGGTGACATCCACATTTTATGTTAGAACACACATCGGTACGTTGGGGGTATGACTCTTGATAGCGTAGACCTGCTTTTCATAGATATGGAATCCATAGCTCCTCATTAGGAGTTATTGATATCCTCTTATATGCGTTATCTTGTAATTGAAAAACTGGAGCACTCAACCATTTAGATACATAGGTGTAACAAAATGGTATGCCGTCTTTGGATGGTAAGTTTTCTGATAATGAGATAATGGGACGTAAGATAAAATAATCGAGAAAATAAGATAGAATTTATCCTTAGCTGATTATGGATAATCCTATAGGGATACAATATATTATGATATGTCATAGAGACTTAGCTATTCGGGCGTCGTAATTCTATATAGTTTGAGAGTGCAGCTCTAAGCTTTTAGTGGAGTAGCGTTAGAGTTGATAATTATGAAATGTATATCTAGGAAATTAGGTTTCATAATTATCAGGAGCTTAAACTATATAGGTCCATCAGGTCCCCTTTGCAAGCTCATAAAAATCCTATAGAGATACGGCATACTTTTTCAATAATTGATTACTTGTGTCAAATTATTAGATTGGCTGAAAATTTGATAAGATCAGATAATTCATGTCTGTTTATTGGTTGAATTAATTTTGTGAAAATTAATTCGAGATAAACTTATTGAATTATCAGGAAAATTTATTTTCCTAGAGATTATCTAGATATGACTATTTTAATTAAATAACTTCTCTATGGGATTATTTGAATTAAAACTAAGGCTCTATCCTAAGAGTCTCGAGTGAGAAATAAAAAATTTGCAAGGATCATTAATTATAAGTTTGGCAGGTCGATCTTTAAGTTCATCCTGCCGATAGAGTAAATTTGGCAGGCTGATCTACCAGTTCGGCTTACTGACTGGATGATTTCTGATCACACATTTTTAGACGCGATTTCTAATCAATATTGATTCTAATTCAAATTTTCAAAGCCTTATCTGATAAGAACTTACTCATGGGCCCAACCTCTACAAAAAGGGAAGTGATACTCATTATTATTTAGATCAATTGAGAAATCTAGAGTGAGTACTCTGCTAGTAAGACTCTAAAACTCCGTAGAAAGCTATTGCTCACAAATCAAGAACTATAGCTTTGAGTATTTCTCAATTGGTTGGAAGGAGGGTCACCTAGTAGAAGAGCTATACAAGTATGCCAACACACACAGTGGTCATGAATAGAGAATAGCAAAGAGGCTAGTTTGTTAGGGTCCTTCTATAACGTCTTTTCTCTTCATTGATTGTAGGAGCTTTTTGGCAAATAAGGTTAGTAAGATCTAGTTAATTTGTGTATATAGTATGTCAAACTTGTGTTTTGAAAAATACTCTAATATTACAAATTTTTAAAATTTCGTTGCGTACTACTTTTTTAACAAAAAGCATATCACAATACTTAAAGAACTTGGTTAGAGGACCATCATCAGTAGTTACAAGGTATACGTCATATTCTATAAATGGTTAAACTTTCTACACTCCTAAAAGAGATGAAAAGCATCCTATCCAAAATAGCAGTATGACTCTTCATGCTAAGGCTATGCATGCATTCTCCGCCAAGGACAAGAATCCGGTATGTAGGACTATGAACTACTTTGGCTTCATTGAAGATATTTAGGAACTTGATTATAGAGGATTGGATATAGAACTTTTTAAGTGCAAGTGGGCTGACAATAACTAGATTAAGGCCAATAATGACGGCATGATGATGGTTGACTTTAGAAGATTGGGATACAAAAATGATCCCTTCATTATGGCATCAATCTAAGTTTTTTATACAACAGATCCTAAAGATTTAGAATTAACCCTAGTCATCCCTATGAATCCCAAAGTAGTTATTGACGGTGATGAAGTTATCGAGGATTGTACGGACATCCCCTCATTCACAAAGAGATCACCACCGATTGAAGAGATTGATAATTTTGAAGATGATGTTTCGCACTTACTTCATGAAGACGTGGAATGGATATGTATTGAGAAACCAAAGAAAAAAAGAGGAAAAATGAGCATTTGTAAACAAATTTATTTCAATCATTTCAATGTATTTTTTTATTTTGATTTTTCTTCTTTTTTTAATCTAAGGGATATATCTATATATAGTTATATTTATGATAAAAATAGCAAAATGTAAAAACTATAGATTCGCCACCTTGGGCAGAGGAGAAAGAGTTTTGACAAATTGGTGTTTTTAGACCAATTTTTTGTGACGGCTTTTTATAAAAATCGTTGTGAAAATTAACATTCCACGACAATTTTTTTAAAAAAACCATCATGAAAATTAAATATTCCATGATAGTTCTTTATAAAAACTGTCGTGGAATACTTATACTTACACAACGGTTTTTTAAAAAAATCATCATGGTAGCTTAATATTACATGATGGTTTTTTAAAAAAATAATCATGTAATGTAGGGGCTAAAGGCCGTAGTTTTAGCCCCCACTCTAAACCGTGCCCTATCTAGGGCTTTATATTTTTGAAAATACTTGAAATCTCCTACCCTCCACACTCTAACTCACTCTCTCTTTCTCACACTCTCTAGCCTTCATCATCGTTGCACACGCCGACTCAAGCCCACGCTATTGTTGTCACCTACTCAAGCCACAATCAACTCAAGCCTACGCCGTTGCCATCGTCGTCACCATTTCCACTTCTCTCTATTCATTCGTTCCTTCCTCTTCATTCATTCCTATATTCATTCTCTCCCTTTGTAAGCACACTTCTCTTCATTTTTTCCTTCATTCATTCATGTTTTCTATTTGCAAGTAGAGGTGTTAATTTCATAGAAAAACAACTATTTGTGGCATAGAAAAACAATTGGATTTTAGGTAGAATTTTGTGTTTGATGAAATAATAATTTAGCGGAATCATTGTTTTGTTTTTATCAAGTTAGCAAGTGGAATCATTGTGTTTTCTATCTTGATTTTTTTTTTATCTTATCAAAGGATTTATATATATATATATATTTATGTATACATATTCTTCTTCATTCCCTCGTTTACTTTTTATCATAGCACTTGATAAGGAAAAAGAGTTTCCCAATTTTCAATAATTAAATTTGGGGTTGGAGTAACACCTTAAAGCTTAAGATTTATTGTTGAGCAGTACAATCTTTAAAATTACTAAAGCTCAAAAGATTGTGTTTTTTTTTTTTTTTTGCCCTTTTCCCTTTAAAGTAAGTTATTTTTGTCTAATGTGATGGCTAAATTAATCTCCAAACAAGAACAAAGGGTAAAAGTAAAGGAAAAGGCACTCTTCTTCCTAATAGAAGAAAGGAGCTTTTATCACCTAAGCATCTTCTTCACTAACTTCTAATCTTTGGCATGTGTAATTTTTTTTGAAAAGGATTAATCCAAAAGAAATATTTGTTTCTTTCTCTTTCTTTGAAATGATAAAAGGTATAAGCCCTGCCAAATAAGATTCTATGGTGCGTCAAATGAAATAAATTTGAAATAGTATATCATCGTGGGGAGCACCGGTTTTGTTCGCTAAGAAGCATGATGGGACCTTCAGGCTATGTATAGATAATTGATAGTTGAATCAAGTCACGATAAAGAACAAGTATCCTCTGCCTAGGATTGATGAACTATTTGATCAGTTGGGAGGTTCGTAGTACTTCTCAAAGAAAGATTTGAGGTCAAGATATCATCAACTTAGGATTAAGGAAGAAGACATTCCCAGGATAGCTTTCAGGGCCTGGTATGGACATTTTGAGTTTCTGGTAATGTCGTTTGGATTGGCGAATGCTCCGATAGCCTTCATGGACTTAATGAACAGGATATTTAGGCTCTATCTCGATTAGTTCGTAATTGTGTTCATTGACGACATCTTGGTCTACTCTAAAGACTCAGGAGGAGCATGAACAGCATCTCAAAATTGTGCTTCAGATTCTACGAGAGCATTAATTGTACGCTAAGAAGGAAAAGTGTGAGTTTTGGCTGACAGAAGTTAGGTTTCTAGGCCATGTCATCTCTGAGTATGGTATCTCAGTGGATCCATTTAAGGTAGAAGCCATAGTAGAATGGAAACGATCGAGAAATGTGGCAGAAGTTCATAGTTTCTTGGGACTTGTAGGGTATTACAGGAAGTTTGTAAAAGATTTCTCGAGGATAACAGCATCATTGACGAGATGGATCAGGAAGAATGTCATGTTTGAGTGGGACAAAGACTATGAGCTAGCTTTTCAAGAACTAAAGAATCGGTTGACCTCAGCACCATTATTAATCATTCCCAACAATGATGAGACGTATGAAGTTTATACATATGCCTCGGGATGTGGGCTTGGATGCATGTTGATGCAATATGGGTGCGTGGTAGCGTACCGAATTATCCTACTCACGACTTAGAGCTTGCAGCAGTAATTCACACGTTGAAGATTTGGAGATGTTATTTGTTCTGGGTGACATTTTAGATTTTCTCTAACCACAAGAGTTTGAAGTATTTGTTCACCCAGAGGGATCTAAATTTGAGGCAGTGAAGGTGGATGGAATACATGGAGGATTATGATTTCATGCTGCAATACCATCTTGGGAAAGCTAATGCAGTCGTGGACGCACTCAGTTGGATATCTTTAGGGATTCTCACTTGTTTCGCACTTAAAGATTGGAAAAGAGATGCAACAATAAGTGAGTTCAAGCTATAGTACTATGAAGACTATGATTGCATTTTGATGTACCACATGGAAATGAACCCAGCTCTTATTTAGATGGTGAAACAAAATTAGTGGCAAGACCAGCATCTTTAGGAGATTTGGACGCAGATTGAGAACTAAGAGCAATTTGAAGAATGGAGGATACAAGCGAATGGATCGTTGTACTTTAAGGGGCATCTGGTAGTTCTAGCAATCGCAGAAGTGATGAAGGCTATTATGGATAAAGCCCACAAGTCTCAGTTTGCTATTCATCTAGGGAGCACAAAGATGTATCGCGATCTAAAGAGGCAATATTTGTGGAGAGGTATGAAGAAAGATATCCGAGAATATGTGGCCAAGTGTACGACTTGTCTTCAGGTGAAAGCTGAGCATCAGAAGCCAGTAGGTCAGCTTCAGCCACTTCCTATCCCAGGATGGAAATGGGAGCACGTGACGATGATTTTCTTACCGGATTGCCAAGGACGGAGCAAAGGCATGATACAGTTTGGGTCGTGGTCAACAGGTTAACGAAGTCAGCTCATTTCATTTCGTTCAGATCGACTTGTTCGAGAAGAGTTCTTGGAGAAATGTACCTGTAGAACAAAGTGTGGTTGCACGGAGTTCCTTTATCCATCACATCAGATAGAGATACTAGATTCAATACCAAGTACTAGAGAAGCTTTTAGGAGGCTTAAGGTACAGATTTAAATTTCAGTACAACGTTTCATCCTCAAATCGATGGGCAATCTAAGCGGGTTATTTAGATTCTCGAGGACATGTTACTTGTTGTGCGTTGGACTTTGGCAAGAACTGGAAGAAGTACTTGCATCTGACGGAGTTTGCCTGCAACAATAGCTATCAATTGAGCATTGGCATGGCACCGTTTGAAGCACAATATGGACGACCGTGTCGGTCAGCAGTATGTTGGGCTGAACCAGAGGATAGAGTTATTCTTGGTCTGGATGAGATTCGTGATAGTAATGAGAAGGTCACCGTGATTCGGGATCTATTGAAAGCAGCTCAGAGTCGACAGAAGAGTTACGTGGATAGAAGGCATCGACCCTTGGAATTCGAGGTAGGAGACCTCGTTCTCTTGAAGGTATCGCCTAGCAAAGGCATCACGTGATTTGGAGTAAGTGGCAAACTCGTGCCAAGATATGTTGGACCCTTCCAAATTACTCAACGTGTGGGTGTGGTTGCTTATCGACTCGACCTTTCTCCAAAATTTTCACATGTTCACGACGTATTCCACGTGTCGATGCTTTGGAAATGTCCACCTGAGTAGGATAAGATCGTTTCATTCCAAGACATACAGATTCAAGAAGACACAACGTACGAAGAAGTGTCGATTTAGATCATTGATCGAAAAGTGATCAGTTTGCGTTGTCGTAAAATCCTTTTAGTAAAGGTCGTGTGGCAGCATCACGGAGTTGATGGGGCCACTTGGAAATTAGAATCGAATATACAGGAGTTGTATCTGCATTTATTTCATTTTTGAATCGATCTATAAATTTCGAGGGCAAAATTTCTTTTAGGGGTGGAGAGTTGTAACGTCCCAAAATTAATTAAATGTTATTAATGTATAAAATGATGGATTAGTGCATCATAATGAATATTTTAAACTTAATTTGATCATTTTGTGGATGTTTCCAAACTAATGTTGTTTTTTATTATTTTAATGATGTTTAAAATTTCTTAAAATTATTTTTAATTGTTATTTTAAATTTTGAAAATAAACAATTTGACAAATACCAAGTAGATCCCATTTGAAATCAGTGTGCTGCTGCACATGGTTTTTGTGCAGCCAATTGTCCTTCTCTCCCTCTATTTATCTCTCCCTCTCCCTCTCATTCTTACTCACTCTCCTTCTTGTTCTCTCACTCTCCCTCTCTGTCTTTCTTCTCTCTCTCAATTTCTCTCAAATTTTTCTTCAAGATATCATGCCTAAGCTTCGGTATTCAGTAGATTGGAAGCTCAGGAACTCGATTGGATGACCAAAAACGCAATTCAAAGCTCGAATTTAAGGTTAGTTTCTAATTTTTTGAACTTTTTCAATTGTTCAAATTTCTTGGCATTTTGAAATCTAAGCTTTTCTAAGCTTAGAAAATCATCAATCTATGTTAGAGGAACTTAAAATAACTAGAATCTAAGCCTTGTTTGCTCAAAAATAGATTCGAATTAAGATTTTTCATTTTCCTCTAATTTTTCCCATTTTTGGATTTTTCCAAAAATTTTGTTTAAATGTTGTTTTAATATATTAAAAAGTAATCTACTATGTTTTTCTATCAACTATGATCATTATTCATGGCTGGGATATGAGAAAACAGGTTGAAATTGAAGATTTGGGCTCGGGGAGGCCAAAACACGTGCTTGGAAAATTCTAGAATTTTTCCAGATCAATAGGCCGAAGTTCATGTTTGGCAAGTTGGATTCATAAGTTCGGCAGGGCAGATTCATACAACTGGCAGGCCAAACCTAGAAAAGTTTGCCCGATCGAACCTGGTTTTCTAGCAGACCGAACTACACAATTTGGTTGGCCGAACCAGGGGACCAGCAGGCTGACCAGGCATGGTGAGATTTTGTTTTTTTCCACCTGTTTTCATCATTTTGAACCCCGATTGAGATTTTAACTACACAGTACAATTTTATAAACTCAAGTGGCACACTAAGACACCATGAAACACTTTAATGCCATAGAATATCTTAAGCTAGATACTAATAGACCTAGTTTCCATTTAGGGTTGTTCGTGGATCCGTGGAGGTAATGTATAGTGGGCTGGGATTTTGGTGTAGGACACCGGCATAAGCTTTGAGGTAGGACCCCTACCCCTTTCTTGCTAGCCAGTTTTAAATAATTTGGCCTCAAAAGAATTTTTAACAAAAATGTTTTCAATAACTGGTTGAAAAAAAGATTTCATTGATCGATTTCATAAACAGTAGAATTAAGGAGATCTTCGTAATAAACCTTATAATGAATGTAAATGAAGATACTTGGTAAAAAGAGATTTTAATAATTAAAGAAAGATATGTATATATATATATTAAGGCATGATGCCATATCAGAGATTAGGTCGTGTAGTACGTGACCTTAAGGGTAGGTCCTAAAACCCAGCTGGGCCACTTCGATGGTAAATATTATGGTTTGCCTAGAAAAGAAAAAAAAGAAGGTACACTACAAGAAATTATTAATTACACGACCTTTATTTTATGACCATTTCCTAAAAACCATCATGGTAAGGTCAAAAAAGCACGCCGAGTTACGCCCGCAAAAATGAAGACCGTCGTGGGAAGTAAGCAAAGATACCATGATGGTTTTTAAAAAAACTATCGTGGTATGTTAGCTACCACAACGATTTTTCAAAAACCATCGTGGTAGCTGAAGTCTTCCACGACGGTTTTTAAAAAACTGTCGTGTTAGCATACTTAATATCCCCTTTCCTACCTCGCCGTTCAGACATATTTCAGAAACACACTTCACAAATACAAACACAGACCTGTCTAAATCAGCCGCCGCGATCTCTCTCTACCTCCACACTCCTTAATCTCAACCCAAATTGTAAGTTTTTGTAGAAATTGATAATAGTTGTTGATTTTGTCGTATAATTAATCCAAAATTGATAAATAGTTATTGATTTTGTTGTTTATTCCGTGAAGTTTGTATTGTGGATCATGGGTATGATTTCTTCGTTTTATAATGAGTATCTGTAACTAGTTTTATGATGGATGATGTTTTTGTTTTATGATTAATTAATATATGCAGGTGGGTATAATTAATTTTAATTGAATATTTGCTATTTATTATTTCGATTTAGGAATTGTAAAATGGATAGGAAATGGATGTGGGATTTTCGATTGTCTAGAGAGTATGTGAATGGTGTGGAAGAGTTCTTGGATTTTGCCAAAAGTCATGCAAATAGTGATAAAATTTGATGTCCTTGTGTTCAATGTGGAAACCATAGATTGCATCCAATTACAATTGTTAGAGGACATTTATTTCAAAATTGAATTATAAGTAGTTATCAAACATGGCATTTTCATGACGAGTCTAATTTCAATCCAACTTTACTAAGTAAAGAAAAGCAAGCTATTGTGGAGGATAATATGGAGGATCAAGACAATATGGTTGACATGGTCAATGATTTAGAAGAATACTTTGTGCACCGTCTGGATTTATTTAAGATAATGATGAATGATGTAGAGACACCCGTGTATGAGGGGTGTACCAATTTCACTAAATTGTCTACTTTAGTTGGATTATGGAATTTGAAAGCATCAGGTGGCTGGTCAAATTCTAGTTTCACAAAACTATTGGAATTTTTAGGAAGGCTTCTACCAGAGGGTAATAAATTACCAACTAGTATGTATGAGGCTAAGAAGACTTTGAGCACTTTGGGAATGGATTATGAGTAAATTCATGCTTGTAAAAATGATTGTGTTCTCTATAGGCATGAGTATGAGGACAAGAATTATTGTCCAGTTTGTCAACAAGCAAGGTGGAAGAAAGGAAAGGAGCCAAAAGACAGCAAGAATAGAGTGCCAAAGAAAGTGTTATGGTACATGCCACCAATATCACGTTTGAGGCAAACCCAGAACATGCCAAGAATTTGACATAGCATCATGACAAACGGGTGGATGATGGTATGCTTAGAACCCAGCAGATTCACCACAATGGAAGACTTTTGAAGCAGATCATCCCAACTTTAGTGTAGTTCCAAGAAACATACATTTCGCTTTGTTGACGGATGGAATGAACCTACATGGTAACATGATTAGTAGGCATAGCACTTGGCCCGTAATACTTGTTAACTATAATCTCCCTCCAAAAATGTGCATGAAGCAAAAGTTTTTAATGTTGTCTTTATTGATTTCAGGTCTTCACCAACCGAGCAATGACATTGATATATACTTGGCACCGTTAATCGATGATCTAAAAAAGTTGTGGGAAAATGGAGTTGAAGTTAGAGATGCTTGCCAAAAAGGGACGTTCACACTCCTTGCGATGTTGATATGGACAATTAACGACTTCCCTGCATATGGCAATTTATCTGGTTATTCGGTGAAGAGTTCTATTGGTTGTCCTATTTGTATGACGAAAACGTCTCACAAACGGTTGAAGAATGGAAAGAAAACCATTTTTCTTGGTCATAGAAGATGGTTGCCAAGAGATCATCACTACCATAAACAAAAGAAAGCCATTAATGGCAATAGCGAAGAAAGAGACCCTCCTCACCCTTTGACAGGTGAACAAATATTTGAAATGGTAAACGATATAAGAGTCGTATTTAGTAAGAGAAAGCGAGGTAAGGAGGAGACACAAAATGATGGACCATGGAAAACAAGATCAATCTTCTTTGATCTTCCCTACTGGAAGACACTTTTTGTTTGTCATTGCTTGGATGTTATGCATATTGAGAAAAACGTTTGTGAATCCTTAGTCAGCACGTTGCTTGACATTCTGGGCAAAACTAAGGATGGTGAAAAAGCTTGGTTGGATCTCATGGAAATTGAGATTAGGCCTAATTTGTTTCCTGAGAAAAGAGGAACCATACTTACTTACCTCTGCAAAGCACACGTTATCCAGAGCAAAAAAGAGAAAGCTCTATGAATGGCTTGCTTCATTAAAAGTGCCAAACGGGTATTCTTCGAACTTCAAAAAGTTAGTGTCGGTGAAGGATTTGAAACTTATTAGCATGAAAACACACGATTGTCATGTGTTGATACAGCAATTACTGCCACTTGCTTTGCGGGGAATTCTAACAAAGGATGTGAGATTTGCAATTTTCAAGTTGTGCTCGTTCTTCAATTCAATATGCACGAAGGTCATTGATCCACTTGTGCTAGATTCACTGCAATTGGAGTTGGTGCAGACCTTATGCATGCTTGAAAAGTATTTTCTATCGGTATTTTTTGACATCATTATTAATTTAACGGTGCACTTAGTACGTGAAGTTAAGTTATGCAGACCGGTGTATTTGAGATGGATGTAACCATTTGAAAGATATATGAAGGTTTTGAAGGGCTATGTGAAGAATCAAAATAGGCCAGAGGGATGTATTGTAGAAAGTTACATAGCTGAGGAATCGGTTGAATTTTGCTCCAAGTACCTATCTAATGCAGACACAATTAGGGTGCCAAAGACTATAAACATTGAGGCTAGGGGACTATCTATGGGCAATCCTTCATCAGTAAATTGAGAGGAGTGGGAGCAAGCTTGTCTTTATGTCTTGCACAATGCTAATGAAGTGGAGCCTTTCATTGAGGTGCACATGAACAAATTAAAAAAAGCATACCCAAAAAGAGCAAGAAATGAGAAGTGGTTGCAAGATGAACACAACTGGACCTTTAGGTTGTGGATTAGAGCACACATCTATGGCAAGTGGTCCATATCACAAGATAGAGGCATGTCATAAGAGTTGAAGAACCTAGCTAGAGGTCTGGCGTTGGTAGTTACAAGGTACACATCATATTCTATAAATTGTTACACTTTCTACACTCACGAAAGGGATGAGAAGCATCCGATGCAAAATAGCGGTGTGACTCTCGGTGCAGAGGCTATGCATATTGCCTCCACCAAGGACAAGAATCTGGTATATGGGACCATGAACTACTTTGGTTTCATTGAAGATATTTGGGAACTTGATTATGGGGGATTACTCATAGCACTTTTTAAGTGCAAGTGGGCCGACAATAACTTTGTTAAGAACGACGATGACTGCATCACGGTGGTTGACTTTAGAAGATTAGGATGCAAGAATGATCCCTTCATTATGGCATCACAAGCAATCTCCAAGACATGGAGTTGTCTCTATTCGTCCCGACAAAGCCAAGAATAGTTATCGATGGTAAAGAAGTTGATGAAGATTGCGTAGACATCCCTTTATTCATAAAGAGATTGCCACTGGCTGAAGAGATAGATAATTTTGAAGATGATGTTTCACACTTGCTTCGTGAAGATGTGGAATGGATATGTATTGATGAACCAATGAAAAAAAAGGTAAAAAGATGAGCATCAATAATTTGTATATATGTTAATTTACTTGTAACATTTTTCAACAATTTACTACATTTTTCAATCTTCTCTTAATTTTTGTATATTTATCTATAGTTAAATTTTTAGTGAAAACGGAGATAAAGTATACATTCTGGGCTATTGCATGCCTAACAGATGGGCTGGCCACCCTAGGCAGCAAAGAATATAATGTGCATAAGAAATTTTTAAGACAATTTTCCACGACGGTTTGTGCGAAAGCCGTCGTGGAAGACATCTTCCAAGATGGTTTCTGGGAAAAACTGTCATGGAAGAAGGTCTTCCACAACGGTTTCTGGGAAAAACTATCGTAGGAAGTGCCTCTTCCCATGACGGTTTTTGGGAAAAACCATCATGGAAGAGGCTCTTTCACAACGGTTTTTGGGAAAAACCGTTGTGGGAAGAGCCTTTTCCACTACGGTTTTTCCAAGAAACCGTTGTGGAAAAGCCCTCTTCCACGACAGTTTTTCCCAAAAACCATTGTGGAAGAGGGTGTTCTCTACCAGCATCATGCTTATTTCTCCCCATTAAATTTTTTGAAACCCGCGCCACCCCTACCCATAATATTATGCATGCACGCCCATTCCTCACTGTAAAATCCCTCTCTCTCTCTCTGAAATCATTCTTAATCTCTCTCTCTAAAATCTGGCATCCTTCGGCCGCCATCATCTCCACCCCGCCAGTAAGTTCCCCCTCCCTCTCTCTCCTCCTCCCCTTTCCCCTCTCTCTCCTCTTTCCCCTCACCCTACCCACCCCCACCGCTCCCCCTCGCCCCTACCCGCCCCCAGCACCCTAGCCCTCCCACCCCCCTCGCCCCCACCCACCCCCTTTGCCTTTGCCCCACCCACCCTCCTCACCCCACCCCCCCTCGCCCCCACTCGCCCAACCCACCCTTGCCCCACCCACCCCCCCCAACCCCCCCACCCACCCCCCTCGCCTCCACCACACCCCTCACCCCCACCCGCCCAGCCCACCCTCGCCCCACCCCCCCTCGCCCCCACCCGCCTAGCCCACCCTCGCCCCACCCACCCCCCAGCCCCCCCACCCCCCTTCGCCCCTACCCCCCCTTTCCCCCACCCGCCCAGCCCACCCTCTCCCCAAACCCCTTGCCCCCACCCTCCCAGCCCACCCTCGCTCCATCTACTAGCCTCCCCCCTCCCCCATCCGCCCAACCCACCCTCGCCCTACCCCCCCTAGCCCCACCCTCTCCCTAACCCCCCTCCCCCCCACCAGCC
>CAMOHE010055981.1:0-20411 GCA_946598075.1 Artocarpus hirsutus
ATCGATGTCTCCTGGTAGTTGAGGTGAATTAATTTTATGTCTCCCAATGATAAGGATGCTATTTAATTGAGCATTAATGTAGCGGGACCAGGTTGGTAGATATAAGTGATAGGTAGATTTAAAATATTTACTACGGAGACTTAGTAAAAATGCTAAAGTGACATTTTATTCTTATGATTTTACAAAAAATCATACCCGTTAAAATAACGGGTGTTTCACAAATGCATCCAATCATAACAAGCTTTTGGAAGAATAACAGTTTTTTGGTGGTCATATCTTTCTTTCAAATTTTTCCAAAGGTCAAGTGGATCTTTTATAGTAAGATATTCAGTTTTTAATCCTTCATGGAGATGGTGACGAAGGAAAATCATTGCTTTGGCGCGGTTTTATAATGATTCTTGATTTCTTTCTTTGATTGTGTCTCCAAGACCCATAGCATCCAAATGAATTTCAGCATCAAGTATCCATGCTAGATAGTTCTTGCCCGTAATATCAAGGGCTACAAATTCCAACTTGGTAAGATTTGCCATGGTAAAAGACTATAACAAAAATATTAATCAAATTAGAAGATAACAAAAAAATATCAATAAACAAACAGAAAATAGTATACACATTGTTTAATAAATAACAATAAACATCTATTTACAGTAGTTGAGCCGCAATAGTTCATATATTTGAAATGTTTATATATTTAACAAATAAGCGATAATGTTTTTATATTACTTATTAATGCTTGTGTACTTGATAACTTTTTTATCTTTATTTTGTTTGTGTGATAATATATCTTATTCTTGTGGGGGCATTGGTTTAGTATGTCATTTACAGTTATGCATGTACGTGCACCAGGTATGCAACCATACGGGAATATGCAAGTACCGTGCCATCTCCATGGTCACATGCAAAATGGCCTATTACTTTTGTTGTGCCAAGTGAAAAGTAAAGCAACTCACCTTTTTTTATGAAAAGAGCCTCCGTTTTCCAAAGTTTGTATGCTCTTGTGAATAATGTATTTACTATCGATGACTCTCACTTTCTTCGTGCTGATAACATGTTGTGAAATAAAAAGAACAAAACAAGAGAATATAGTATAGAAGTAAAGAAGAACACAAGAGAATGAGAGAATGATATCTATTTTTTTTCTTCTTCTATTTTACATGCCTCTCAAAGCCTTTATTTATAGGCTAAAGATGCCCATAGGTCACAATAGGTTTAATGGTGTTGTAAATGAAGAAAATAACTATGAATAAATTGTAATAAATAGAGGCTATGGAATTTATGAAGCTTTTAGAAGTTATGAGACTTGAAGACTTTGGGGGTTATGGACATCCATTATAATACTATATTCATAACAATTTTGCCTTTTTCAGTGTTGAAAATTATTTGCCAATAAATCATTACGAATTAGGGTTCCCAATTAATGTCTTGCACTGCCTCAACTCCTGCAACAATAATATAACCTGAGTGAGTGTCGGGAAACCAAATTAAAACTTAAAGTTAGAATACCGTAACATGTGAGCACTTTATAATGTAGAATATTTTTGTTTTACGTTATAGTATATAAAATCTTTACGTTATAGTATATTTTTGTTTTATATTACAACATATGAGAGCTTTATATTATAGCAATTAGGATTTTAGTGTTGGAAATTGAACCTCCCAAATACTCTCTTAATACCTATCAATAATTTGATAATTTTATCTGGCAAGGTATGATATAAATTAGCTATTAAAATTAAAGTTGTTAGCCTGAATTATTGCAATAGCATACTAATCGGCTAGTTCAGAGATCATGATGAGACTTCATCGCATTGAAGGAATTTCCCTAATATATATATATATATATATATATATATATTTACAGAGCTTTTGGTAATTTGGTTTGAATTGAAAAAATTAGTTTAAAAGCTGTACCATACGTATAAGTTTCACGCTGTAGCATTAGCATATAAGACTTTGTATCATTATTGGTTTGTATCGGTTACCAAACAGAATGATAAATGTTTAGGAATTTTTTTAACAGTTTCGTTGATGTTACTCGAAAAATTAAATGTGATTGGGATTGGATCTTTTTTTTCCTGAATTTGATTGAAATAGCGAGATTGATCAGTTCCGCGAGAGATGTGGTCCTGAATAGAATTGTCAATGCCAAAATAGCAACAGAAGTTGAATATAAAAGTCACAAACAAACTTGGAAAAGCAAGAGTTGCTTCAAATATATCGATTGGTGATATTTTAAGGTATATTACTCGTAATTGGTTAATTAAGCGTGGCCAATAAAAGAACCAAATCGAATTAGGTTTCCATGATATCAAATGAAGCAATAATAGCTCACAAAAAAAAAAAAAAAACTAAAATAGACGAGTGAGGGCAGCCTAGTTGGTTGTAAATCCCTCTACCTCAACCATAGATTGAGGGCTCGAGCCTAATTGAGTCCCACTTAAAAGTGATGGCATATCTTCTCCTCTTGTATAAAAAAAAGAACTAAAATACAAAAATGTAATATACATAAATATATGGGGTCAAATTAAAGATTTAGATTTTCTTTTATCACAGTAGAAAAGGACGTATCTGTGTTTGCATGAGGTCGCATGAGGCACAAACAACGCTAAAGCAGTTTATGGTACATAAATATCTGTTCTTTTATATTCTAAATAAATATATTAACTATATGTTTAGGCCCTTTAAAAAAAATAAAAAAAACTATATGTTTAGGTTGTATATATATTGTTACTTCATCAACACTCGACGTACCAATCCACACGCATTAAACTATTCTATGCATGCAGAGCCAACGGCCAATTATTATTGAATACGTTTTCCACAATTTCAAGTGATAAGATTGGAACGCTAAGGGCATGCACTATCTAAACCCGTTTATTTTTTCCGCTAAGAGCATGCGTAGATTGAGATTGACGTATGTTGAGCAGATAGGGGCTCTAGGCTAATAAGTTAAAAACTAATTTTTTTTCTACCATAGGTCTTCGATGGGGCCTCATCAATATAATGTCTATTTTTAAATTGTTAGAAATAGTTAAAATCATTTTTTATGTAGATCAGTGGTTAATATATATATATATATATATATATATATATAGATTATTTTTTCAGTACCCATAAAAAAAATTACCTACTTTTTTCTACCATAAAAATCTTTCTTATTACTTTTTGTCCCTAACTAGCAATACTTCTTTTGACGGAGACGGTCGTAATTATAAACTGAATTTTATGAAGTCCAAAGTATTGGAGTTGTAACAAGCACAATATCGTTCAAACATTTTACAATTAGAAAGTTGATAATGTTAAAATATTATTAAAGTATTGAGCTTATTTGGAGCTTAGATTTTGTGGTAAAGAAAAAAAATTATTGAAGAAACATATTGCAAAGAAAAAACGGAGGAAAATGAGAAATGTGGACGACAATAAAGTAGACAAATAGTTTAGTGATACCACATCCTCGTACAGAAATCTTGGTTGTCAAATATGCTCGCGATTTTTAAAAAAAAAAAGTTCTAAAAATTAACCGTTCTACAAATTAGAGCACGTTTTATTTGTGTATTAGTTTTTGTCAGATTATTATCAAAATTTATAGCACGTTTTAATGCTTGAGATGAAAATACAAGAAGCTTTCCATGTCTGTTTTCTCAACCATAGAACTTTTCCATGTTTTTTCTAATTGATCATTGTATTTACTTTAATTTCTTTTGGCAGTATTCTAGATTTTATTTATGAAAATCAAAAAAGAATGAGATCCGTTTGAAAGCGTACGTTTTAAATTTTAGTTTTTATTTAGAGAGAGAGAGAGAGAGAGATGGAATTCACTTAATGAGGAAATTTTTATGTGTATAAAAAGTGTGTTAAATCGTTAAGATATTTGAAAAGAAATCAATTTGCACTTAAAGATAGAGAGATGTTATACACACACACACACACACACACACATATATATATATGTATAGGTGTTTTTTTTTTCTTTTGAAGTGAGGTATAGTTTAAATATCTATACACATGTTTTGTTTATAGTGGCAAGATGGACTACTACAAAAAGTACTAAATGCAACACAAAATCATTCAATGTAAAATTAACGTTGAAAAGGTATTACAAAAGTTTGGACAACTATACTTTTTGGTATTACACATGCACAACATAAGTGTTTACTTTAAACAAATGTTGTTATACTTTTCGTTTCGGGTCCTGTACATTATATATATTGGTTACAACCAAAGCTTAGGCTTTAGCAATAAATGGGCACTTAATTTCACTATAAGATGTAAAATTTAAATCCCAATCTTAAAATTAGGTAATATAAGAAACATAATTAAGTTATATCTAAAGGATAGTTGTTTGGTTTTATCATTTTTTCTTCTTTCATAAATAGCAATATAATATGTTACAAAGTCCATATTACTTTGACTTTAATCTATTTCAATAAGTAAACCAATGGTTTACTTTTGAGTAAAAGATGATTTAAAGGAGGAACAAAATCTCCACATTAAAATTACCAGCGATTTACTTTTTAAAAAACCAATGGTTCCAAGAACTGAAAATAAATTCACGTGAACACAAAATTAAAGAAAACTACTGGTCTAGGTTTTAATAAATTATAGGGTTTGTAGAACAAGAAAAAAGAAGGGTGATTGTTACCCTAAATTCTTGAAGTGAAGAGCAGATTTTAAAGATATTTGTTATAAAATGCACTAAATAGAAAATTTACTCGGTGAATTATTTTTACTTGTCGTAAACAAATTTTTTTTCTAGAAAATTTTTTATTTACTACCATTATTTTCAAAGTCTACTATTTACTTACAATTAATTTTGTAGAAGTGCTATTTCTTACAATTGATCCTAAAAAAAAAGGTCCCCAAAAAAAAACTAATTGAAGTAAACTTTTGCAATACTTTTAAGTAAACTAGTGGTTTAAAAAAAAAATCTCCACATGTATCTCGCCATGATGCCTTTACTTTGAGGGAGATTGACGCACTGTGGCGTAGGTATTACAGGAACAAGGAGGTGATTGGGCGACAATCTTGCAAAGGGATCTCTCGCTGCCTCTCTTACAATAAAAGATCTTAAGCTGCCACAATCACTGCCGGAGCCAAAACTTCTTCTAAGTGGAAGCACCATATAAAAAATTAAGAACAGTGTTTTATTAAATAAAAATATACAACTATGTATTTTAATGATTGAGTGGGACATAATATAATTTTTCTTATAAAATAGGGGTATAATAAAAAATTTCAAATACTTCATGGGGGCATATAACAACATATTTTAGTTTTTTGTAGGAGCACAACATTATATTTTAATTATTTTATAGGGACATGGTTGCATTTTTTTTTTTAAATAAGAAGATAACAAAAATTTTAGATTACAAAGTAAGGGTAAAATCTAAATTTTATCAAATGAGTGGAGACACGTGTCCCATTCATGACTACCAGACTCGACCAGTGGCTACGACACACAAAAAGACGAATCGCCCGGCATCCTTCGAGTCACGATGTCCCCATTGGCCCAATGGAACTTGTTGCCAGGTAGAAAGAAGAGAGGGAGGGAGGGAGGGAGAGAGAGAGAGAAATAAGAGTCGTCGTGATATTCCTAGCAATCACTAGATCTCGTTCTTGACAGAGTTCAAATTATTCATTTGAAAAAGTTGAAACTCTTTTTCTTGGATGATCATGATACTTTTTAAAAATCGAATTCTTTGACCTGTTATTTTAGCCATTGCAAAATTTTATTTTTAGGGAAAAAGCACTTGGTATTTCTTTGCGAAATTATTACTAAAATTATGTTTTTTTAAGGATAATATACCTATGCTTTATGTTTATTTAGAAAATGTATACTCGGTTTTTGTTTACACTACAATATGTAAGTGTTTTACACTATTCTTAGTTCAAACTAATTAGTTTGAACTAATATGCTAAACACCCTTAGATATCTTTAAAACCACTTAAATCTTTCTTTCTTTTTAATTCCACCACTTTCATGCTTTACTTTTTTTTTTTAGCTCTATTTTTCTACCATTATATCTTACAAATAGCGATGACAATGAGAAGAGACAGGGTGGACATACTTCTCTCATATCTATACCCTGCTCTCTTTTTATCTCCCATCCGAATAACTATTTTTATACTCTACCTATTTACCTATTAAAAGCTAAAAAAAATCATTGTTAAAAAAAAATTAAAGCAAATTCCATTATATTAATTGTAAAATTTAATAGTATAGTTGCTAACAAATTTTAAAAACAAACTGAAAACAAAATCCAAACTCTAACATTTAAAAACTAAGTACATGAGCAAAACTAAACATTAAAACACCAAAAATATTATTTTTTTTCTTAGTGGACGGTGAAGTGTTCTGTATTTAAGATAAAAATGACAAGTGTGTGTATATATATATATGTATATATATATTAGGACCAAGGATTGTTTTTTCTGGGTGTTTAACTATTTTTTTTTTCTTTTTCAGTGGTTTTACTTTTTTTTTCTCTGTCTTCCTTTTTTGATGAATTCCTCTTTTTTGTTCTTTATTTTTGGCGTCTTTTGTTTATCGCAGTGTCTTACATTCAATACTCTCCTACCTTTTCCCATTTTGTTCCTCTTTGCTCTACTTTATTTTTATTACTCTTTCTTATAAAATTCCTAAAACTTCAATCTCAACTTTTTATTGGTATATTCTCTTTGTTTGTGATCAATTTGACTTCTATTGCAAGAAAAAAGAAATATTTAAAATAAAAATATCAAAAATTGTGCCACCTTTCTAAATTTTTTTTTTTTGCTTTTTAAATTATATTTTTTAATCTATTGTTTCTTTTATTTTTTAATCTTTCGTAAAACCCTTACGTATTATACTTTGTTCATGTTACATTTTGTCTAAACATAGTCAATTTATTAACTAAGGGATCAAACTTGTATATTTTATAAAACTTATGGGTAGTTAGACCTGAAAAACTAAGTGTTGACAACCAAAATAAAGCACAAGAATGCCCCCAAAGGTTTAAGATTGCCATCTTAAAAGACTCTTTTCAAAACTCTCATTTTAATTAAAAATGATTTATTAATGTCCAAGTCACCCTTTCTTCTTTAATTAAAAATGTGATTTATTAAAAGTCCACCCTTCCTTTTTATTCCCTCATGCGAGATGTTAGAGCAGAATCCGCCTTGTTTATCTCGTAACTCTTTAGAACCTACTAGGTTACCCACTAGATTCTATCCAGGAACTCGTAAGAACCCACTAAGTTCCATCCTAAAACTCGCTGGAACATACCAAATTCCGTCCTTGAATCTAGCAGGTTTCTTGTTGAAACCTATCAAATTATTTTCAATTTGTCATAAAAATCAATTCATAAGGAGCTAATACGACTATCACAAGAGGTAAAAGTAGTAGAGCCTAACAAGTGAACTAGTGTACAACAAGCCAATTAGTAAGAGACAGTTAAAGAATTTACCCAAAGAGAATATTTTCGACTAAGGATCACTGTACCAAGAACATTAAATAGTTAAATTATACGTAAAATGATTAAAACTAAAGCCATAACTTGTTACCATGATAAGATGCTAAAAGGGCAGCTCCATAAAAGATCAAAGCATAGGAGAGAGTACCAAACTTTTAAGTAAAAAGATATTTGGAAAAAACAAAAAACAAAAACAAAAACAAAATTCTATTGTTTTGCGTTTTTTTTTTACATTTTAAATTTAATTTTTCAAAGAAATATGTTTTAATTTTAATTTCTTTAATACATATTAGATATTTTGCTAAAATACCCCTATTAAAGTGGTCAAAACATTTTTTTACTGTCAAATTTAACAGTTGGGGACCAAATCGTATCTTTTTTAAACAAGTAAACCCAGTTAAATAAAAACAATTGGGGACCAAGTTACACCTTTTTAAAAAGATTAGGAATTAACCGAGTTATTTACCCTTTATACAAATAACATGTTTTCTTTTTAAAATCTCTATATTTTTTATATTTCTTCTTTTTATTAAAATTGTCTACATTATAAAAACTTCAATTACAGCTTCATACGGTGCATCGTGCGTACCTCAACTAATTTAACAAAAAGAGTCTAATGTGGGGGTTGGCGAGGTTTATTGTAGTCTTGGTTCAATCTCACTGGTAAGCACATCACAGGGACGATTGTTAGGAGTAGAGATAGAGCCAATTGAGGCCTAAAGGGGGCTTCCGTCCCCCTGGCCCAATTGGCTTCTTTGAGCCCACTATTTTTTTTAAAATTTTTTTGCTTCCGTTTTTTTTTTTTTTTTTTTTTGTTTAGCTTTTTAATTCCAAATTTTATTCTGAATGTTTTGCAATATTTCATACATATTCTTAAATTCATCCAAAATTTATCAATTTGTCCCTCTAAATTTCTTTTTGTTTCTAAAATTTGTACATAATAATGTTTTAAAAAGTTTCATTTGCAACTTTAATTTTCACTTCTAATTATACACTATTATACAATTAATTTAGTTTGAAATTTCAACTTAACTCAAGCCCCTCCTTGAAAAATTTTCTAGCTTCGAATTGGTTAGAAGTGTGCAAAGGAATACCTTATTAGCTAAGGTTCACAATAAGCACAGTATTTGGGTTTATATAGATTTTTCTTATTTTAATTATTTATCAGTTGTTGTTATTTTGCTGTGTAGGGTTTATATAGATTTGGACTACCCCTCTAAACAACGTTAGCCTTGTACGATAAAACCATAATTTAAAAATGTTTTAGCCATCAACAATTAAAATTAGCCTATTATTATTGTTGTTGTTGTTGTTGTTGTTGTTCTGCTATGAAGGGTTTATATAGATTTGGACTGCTTCTCTAGAAGAACTGAAGAATAATTGAAAATATCCATTACTTTTGGCTTGAGCACAACAGGTTATTAACTAATAAGTACAAAGCAATTTCTCAGAGGAGATCGATCAACCATCTATGGAGTCTCGCGGGATATTAACGTGTGTTGGCGTGATCACTTTAAAAGCTCAGTGAAGATCCAGATGATCATACATCAAAATTGAAAATTGGTTTAAGGTTGATGCCAAAATGACCATAATTTCCGAGCTCTGCCGCCTAAGCCATCCTATCTCTCTCTCTCTCTCTCTCCTCCCATATACATGTGCTACACGCTTAACTTTGCCATATTCCTCTGCTTGCTCACTGCCTGGCCTGCTCACAAATTTCACAAAAACAAGAAATCAGATAGAATGTATTTGACAAAATACAAATCTAGCCCTCACCAACTTTATGCAAATTTGTCTATTTTTCTTGCCACTGTCTATAAATGCGCTTGTAAATTTTTGAAGGCTTGATAATAATGACTGTAGTACTTATTTTTTACTTTATTATCAAGTGACCTTTCTTGATAACAAAAGGCCATTTTAAAGTTTTTTCGTCCTCATATAAGCAAGTGGGAAGAAGATGAAATAGAAATAAAGGGTGTGTTTTGTCTATTTGTATCACAAGTCATACAGGCGTTGTGGTCACTGGATAAACTTTTAAGATTCTTAACAATTCAACTCAAATAAGGAGAAGGGTGAAAATTGTACCTGCGAATAGAGGAAGGTGCCAAGGATTGCAACGGCCGCTCCTAGCGCATTGACAGGTTGGACAGGCGTGTGAAAGATGATGATCGACGACACGATGACGGATATCCGCTTCATTGTGTTTCCTATACTGAAGGTTAATGGAGATATCTGATCAAGCGACATGTATGAGACCTGGTTGTACAAGTGGTAGAAAATACTTTGAGCCGCCACCCACCTGTGATAAATCCATAGACCAAGCATTTTGTTAGTTCAAACCTATTCAAAACCAGAGATAAAAACTAATAGCCCGTTTGAGAATATAAATTCAAATCAGAAAGTTTTGTTATAGTGTTTTAACCTTAAGTTCGAACTTATGTTATCAGACAGGCTACAAATGAAAAGGTAAAACAACAATACGGGAACAAAAAGACAGGCAGGGTATTGTGTTTACCAAACGAAGTGGGGACCAATCTGCGAGAGGGCTTTGTTCCAACCAGCAGCCCACACCTTGGGGCCCTCCACAGCGATGGCGAAAGGAGTGAGAATCAAGAGAGACAACATTGACAAACAAGCGTAGTAGTTCATCCCGCTAATGGATTTCCCTTTCATCCCTTTCTTTGAGAAGATGTTCCGAAACACAAACGCCAAGTTTGAGATCATGGCCCCCATGAAGCCTACAAGTAACAATTTAATTAGCAACATCACAAAAAAGTACTCACAACAACCATCAAATTGGTTACATGCCGGTTATGTTCATAATATTGTAGAACAAGTCCATCACTCACCAATCATGTTAAAGTTGAGCTCGGTCACGGCAGATAGCGCACAACCGCCGATGATGGGCAAGAGCGACATGTAAACCAGCGCGGGAAACATTTCGCCCAGTAGGAACCTTGAGACCAACACACTGAACGCAGGCTCACCACTCTTGATGATGTGTGTGAATGAAACGGCAACTTTAGACATACTCACGGTCGCAGCAACGTGCCCAATTGTGTGTGCCACAGCCACCTGAAAATGCATACCAACAAGAAAATTAGCAAGAGAACAGAATAGCAAAAACAGAGTACTCTGTTTTGCGAAGATAAAATAAGTTAAAACTACAAATTGCATTACACTACGGACTGGTAAATATGCTTTTAGATTACAGCTTTCTTACCGGAAAAAGGGCCTTCCAGAAGTCCAAGTCGGTTTTTGGGGGATCGGCCATTCGGGTGGCCCAGGAAACGAGCATCATGAGAGATCCGGCGGCTAAGGAGAGGGTGGAGGTGAGCCACGGGTAAGGAAAAGCGTTCAAGACCTTCTTGTTGTATATGTTAAAGACCACATTGAGAGCCCACCAAGAGGCGAAGTAGATGCCAATCTTGAACCTCTGAGCAGCCTCAAACCGGGCCTGCTCGTCGGGCAATTCGATGTTGACCTCCAAGGGCCGCGGCCGGTCGGCCTCATAAGCCTTGCACTCAGTCACGCGCTTCGTCTTCTGGTCTTTGTCCTTGGCCACAAGGGAGAAATTCTCAACGGAAGAAATGTAAAGGGGTTTGTTGGAGTTGAAGATTTGTTGGGCATTTTGAATTATGGGCAATGGATGAAACTTGGATTTGTTACTAGGAAGTGAACAATTTCTGTTCAGGAAATCCGAGGAAGTGAAAGAGGAAGCTGTGAGCTTTGCAGAAGAGATCATTGTGTCTGTTTTGCTTAGTTTGATTATGCGGAAGAAATGGTGAGAAAATAGAAGAAATTGTTTGTGAACTTTTTTTTTAATTTCTACGGTGGAAGGTTTTTGGAGGGGGGGTTGAAGGGAGAGGGCCTTTATATACGAGTTGGAGAGTGGGCCGCCGAGCATGCGCCGTGTGGCATTTTCATCGTGGAGATTCTTGACATAATTACGAAAATATCCCTTTTGTCTTGTTTGATGATCTTATGAATGGGAAAAGAAAATCTATGAAAAAGGCAAAGAGGATCTCTCCAATTCGCAAGGAAATTGGTGATTGGTCAAGTGAATTGCGTTAGCTGTTTTTGGCCTTTTTATTTATTTATGTTTTAATTTGTTTTTTGGCTTTTAGCTCGTAGAAAAGTGTTCCAAGGTTAAATTATTTCAGAATCTCAGGGAAAAAATATCGCAAGAATTTATTAAATTAAACTTTGTATTAAAAACATGATGATCAATGGTCCGAATTTCTACTCAAAACTCAATTCAAGTTTAGTTTAAAATCTTTATCAAATAACAACTTGAATCTTTTGACTTGATTTATTTAAGTTTGAGTTTTTTTAAAAAAAAATTAAATGTGCGAATGAAACAATAAAAGGAAATTTTCATGATAAATATTTCTAGTACTCAAATTAGGATGTGCCAATAGTTGTCGTTGTTTGAAAATAGGTGTTATTGGTGGAATTTTTGTAAACAAATTAGTGGATATTTTTCCGCACTACAAGAAATTAAGAATTATATTAAAAATATGATGATCAACATACAGTGTATTTCTGAGTCCATGTGAGAGGAAATGTTTATCAAACTAAACTGGTACTCAAACTAGGATATGTCAATACTAGTTGTTGTTTGAAAATAGTTGTCATCGGTGGAATTTTTTTAATACAAATGAGTGGATTTTTTTTTTTGTACTCCGAGAAGTTAAGAATTGCCCATCATATAGCAAGATTTCTTTGTTCATTTCTTAAATAAGAACTTTATTTGGTCATATGGTAAATTCGTAATTTATCAAAATTCGATAACGTTCTACTTACAAAATTTATCCAATAAATTTTAATATAATGTTATTTACTAATTTTTCTAAAAAAAATTAGCCATTTACTTTTATCTTGCCAAAAGAAAATATTTTTACCTCTTTCTCCAAAGAAAAAAAATGATAAAAAGATTTTGTGAGAACAAACATGATTCTATTTTTTCTTTTAAATATTTTGATAATAATATTTAAATTCATCATGATTTCAAAATTCCATCCCAATTAAATTCAAAACCATGACCTCATGAGCTGCTAATATGCGTGCATCATCCAAACTGAAATGCCACAGGTCTGTTCAATATCCTTTTTACAGAAGAAATAATAAAATTAAAAACGAGACTCTTTCTAAGTAAATTAGATTTATATAAAATTAAAAACAAGTTTTTTTTTTTGAGGAAATTAGAAACTAGAGGTGGCAATAATCGTATTCGTGCCGTGTTCGTGTCGGCACGTTTACAGCACGACACGTTTAATCCGAACATGACACGACACGATTAACACGATTATTAAACGTGTCGTGACGGGTTGACACGATAACAACACGCATATGACACATTTATGACCCAATTAACTAAAAATTAAAAAAAAATTAATTTTTTTTTAAAAAACCAATAAAGAAAATTAACAAAAACACAATATCTAATTAATACTAACCTACTATAAATATTTCAAATATTTTTATTTTTAAGTTTCAATGTGTTATAAGTGGACAGTCGTGTCATGCCGTGTCAACATATTTACGACCCGTTTAATTAAACGTGTTAAGGCGTGTTTAGCGTGTTAGCACGAATCCAATTCGTTTATTTTCGTGTTATTTGTGCTAACCTATTTATGGCATAATTAACAAACATGCAGTTCAAATCCGTTTATCTCGTATCGTTTTCGTATCGTGTAATCGTGCCGTGTCTAAAATTACCGGCCTTATTAGAAACATAACTTCAATCGTGGTCTCTCACAAATATATTTTGATACCTTTTTTTTGTGCATATCGTGTTGCCTCCCTAACGAAGCATCTCAGCCAATTCCTCTCTCGCGCACCAAAAAATATCTCAGCCATCATATAAATACTGTTGAAAATTCCTAGCCACTACGAAAATTCCCACGAAAGAAACGAGTAAAAAGGAGCAAAAATCTAAAGCTGTCATTGTTTTTCACCAACTTTATATATAAGCACTATGCAACTCCCAACATTGATAACCACACATAAAACATGCCCTTTTAGCTGTTGCCAATTCTGCACCGCTAAACCCTCCCGACACAAGTCCCCAGTTCCAACACAAAACGATAACAACTTGAGTTGAATGATTGATTCAAAGCACAAAAAAAATCTCTCAGAATTTCACGAAGTTGTTTACATTTCACCACAAATCTTCCTCCTCTTCTTCCTCTTCTCTTTTTTTCTTTTTTCCTTCTAATTAGACAGATTTGACCTAGATTTCCAATGCTTCTTTCGCTTCAAAACAACCGCGTAAATTTCGCTCTCATTTGTTATATACATACATAGGACGGTTCAAAATGCCCTCATGGAAAAAGTAATTATTGACGGCGCTGGTTGCATGCAAGTTATTTGTTCGTGTTGTGTTGGCAAGTTGGAAGTGATAGTAACGGTGAATTTGTTTCCTTTTGGGAATTTGATCAGATTTTGCACCTAAATTTGAAATTTTATATGGTGTGTTTCGAAGAAGAGTTGCAAGTCTAAAATTTGAACTGTATATTAGATTATGTGAGAACTTTATTCTGTATTATATTTTTATTTTATATTATAGTATGTGAGACTTTTATACTGTTTGCGGTAGAATTGAAACGACGCTCAAGATCGTTCTATAGTGTGTTTGACAATGTATTTAGAACTAAAAATTGTAACAATTTTACTCTAACATGTGAGAGCTTTATACTGTAATCTATTTTTGTTTTATATTATAGAACAGAGCTGCCAAACGTGCTTTAATAGCTTCTGTGGTCAGGCACGTGCTTTATGCCAAGAGTCACATGCATGGTCGTCGCACAAGTGAGGGGTCATGAACAAGGAAGCGTCGTTTGAGAAGTTAGGTGGGGATGCATGTCCGTACACGACTCCTTAAAATTTGAGGGTCGTGACTCTTGCGTATTTGCAAGCAGTAGTTGTGCTTTGGATATTCTGTTTAGGTGTACTAAACTCAGCTAACGTTTGCCTCAAGAATGTGGCATACTCACAAAGTCTACGTTCAAAGTCGATATTTTGGATAAATTTCTACGTTGATTCGTGAACTCTATAAAGAATTTTCACCTTAGTTCATGTAACACCCAGAAATTAGTTTAGTATAATTAATGTGTAAAATAGTGAATTAATGTGCCTTATTATAATTTGAACTTAATTTAATTATTTTGTGGTATTTTCTAATTAATTTCACTTTTAATTATTTCTATGAGTTATTTTAAATTTTCGAAATAAAACAAATTATCAAATTTTAAACAGGTCTCTTCCTGCCAAAAACTCAGACAAATTTGAAACTGTCTCACCAAAAACAATAAGCTACCCATGGTTTTCTCAAAACTAGCTCAGGAATGCAGAGTTGCATTCAGAGTACCTGCTTCTCTTTTTCGCTCTATTTATCCCTCACTCTCCCTCACTCTCTCTTCCTTCTCTCTCCCTTTTCTTTTTCCCCTCTCTACCCTTCACTATCTCTCTCTTTTTCTCTAATTTTTCCAGCTAATTCGGGGCTAGGAAACGAAGTTCAAACCAGTTCAAAGTAGCTCAAAGATCAAACTTAAGGTTAGCTCTTTCTCTTTCTTCTTAAAGTTTCAAAGTTTAGTTTCAAAATTTTGATCTTTCTTGAATGTTGTAATCCGAGCTTCCTTGAGCTCAGATAACGTTTAATCTGAGGTTGTAGAAGGTGTTTTTTTATGAATCTAAGCTTGATTTGAACAAAAATCAACTTAACCAAGTTTTTATATTTTTCTTTTATTTTTAAATAAATGATGAAATTGAGTTTAAATTTGAGGATTTTGTTCCAAATAGGTTTAGAATTGTTTTCTAGTGTTTTCCGTATGATTTTTGGGTTGAAATTGGTCAAAAATAGGTTGAATCGAGCTTGGAAAACTTAGGGAGGCCGGAACTCGAAATCTAAAATTTTTTAGATTTCAATAGATCGACAAGCCAAACTTGAACTTCGGCAGGCCGAACTTATTTCTTCGACAGGTCAGACTCAAGTGATTCGGTAGGCTGGACTCGGGTGGCTAGTAGGCCAAACTTTCGCAGTTCAATAGGCCAAACCAGGGAGATCGACAGGCCGACCAGGCTATACGAAAAAGGCTGTTTTGCACTCGTTTTCACCGTTTAAAACATAAATAGAGACTTTGACCTTGTAGCATGATTTTGTGAATATCAAAGGCACATTAAGACTTCATGAGATAACATAGTATTGTAAGAATACTCTAGGTTAGATATTAACGAATCTAGTTCATATATAAGGTTGTTTGTGGTTTTGAGGAGTTGACATATAGCAAGCAAGGACTATGGTCTTAGTGCTCTTGTACTGGATAACGAAGTAGGACTCTAGACCATCTTTCTTTGTTAGCCATGATTTTAAAAAGTTTTGACCGCAAAGTATTTTCTAAAAAATGTTTTTAGGAATGATTGAGATAAATTTATTCAGTTATTTTCAATACTATTGGATAATGAAATAATCATAATGAATAGAATAATGAATATACATGAGAACACTCAGTAATATGAGACTCAAATAATGATATTGTATTGAACAAGTCGGAAGCACTGTTTGGAATGATGTGCTAGGGCATGATGTTATATTCAGAGATCGGGTCATGCAGAGAGCAACCTTAGGGGTAGGTCCTGAAACCTAAATGGGTCACTACAGTGGTGATTCTTTTAATGGCTTTGCTTAGAATAAAATGATAAATGTAGCTTCAGATAAATGTCGGATGATGGTAAGCATAAGGTTATAAAGAAACTTGTTTACTATGTTTTATAACTTTTGTGCTAATGAAAAATTTATGTATTAAAATTTATGTTTTCAAAACTTAAGTCCTGTTGAGCCTTTCGCTCACAGTTTTTTTGTTGTTTTTTTTTTTTAATTTCCCCCCTTAGGTGGTTTGCAGCATAGAGCTGATTGGAATGCTACTGATTGAACGTGTAAACCGTAAGATTTCTCATCTAGGTTATTTGCTTATTTAGTCAAGACATGTATTGATCATTCTTCTTTAGGTTCAGATTGTGGTTGTATTTTATTATGTTGAAACTATGTATATGCACAAATGTGGGTCTGGTGCAGCCCGATTTGTATTTACTAGCTGCTTTAACTTAGAGGTAATTATTAAAAGTTTTAAATTTACCACGTTTTATAAATAACACTATTAATTAATTGACGAGTTTAATTAAAATTTCGTTTAATTAACTTAATTAATCTGCTATGTCACTATCTGGATCGGAGTTCGTGACAGTTCATAAGCTTTAAAATCGAAATTATAGTCCCTTAAATTACTAGAAGGTTTCTCGTTAGCCATCCTAACGGTGAATATGAACTTGGGAAAACAGTCATATTGATTTCAATGCTGGTAATGGAGGTATAAAATAATGGATTTGTGTCGTGCACGATTCTCTTATATTAACACAATGAGATTTGTTCAAAATTCTAAAAGTACCCTGAGTTTAGGCTATATTCTATATTTGCTCATGAGTTTTTGATAATTTATGAAGAATACCTCGTGTTTTATTTTAAAAATATCCTCAAAGTTTTTCAAATAAAATAAAATAAAATATAACTCTTTAATTGGTTAAGTTGTTAAAAATAAGAACAACCAATTTTTCCTATCCCTACATGTTTTTCGTTTTTTGTTCCTTAAAAACAACGATTGAAAATAATGCCAAACACATTTGTTGCCTGATAACAATAAAAAGAACCGTTGTTAGAAAACTTGTTTTTTGATTTTGAAAAACAAAAGAAACAGATAACAATGCCAAACACAATGATTGATTCTCCCTTCCTTGTGGAAAAAAAGAAAAAAAAAAACTTAGGCCCAATCATATATATCGTCGAAAGTTCTAGCCACTACCAAAATTCCACAAAGAGAATCAATATAAATCTAAAACTCTTTATTTGTTTTTGCTTGGGTATTTCTCCTACAAAGATCTTACCTGTAGTTTATGTTTTGAAACTGTTAAATTTTATCAAAGCTATTATTATTATTTTTTTACAGATATAACAATTGAAAGACAGATACTCACCAATTGGTATCTTTTTTTTTATTCCAAATATAGAAAAATTGACTTGTTTTTTGACTAGCTTTGTTTATAGACTCTCCCATTCAATTCAAGCCCTCAAAGGATATATCAAAGTAATTGTCACACAGAAAAACATGGCTTTTTAGCTGTTGCCAATCCTACGCCGCAAACCCGCTAAGACAAGTTCCCCAGCCTTATCACAAATTGAAGTTGAATGACTGATTCTTAGCAAAAATAATAATAATAATAATAATAATAATAATAAGATTATATAAAAATTATATATATATATATATATTCCCATAAAAGTCTCCTGAGAAAGACGCACAATACCTACTCCTGGTCTGGGCACTGATAATTTCAAGACCTTATTGAAAAAATGATATGAAGCGTTGAACATTTTCACCCAAAAAAAAATCTTTCTTCTTTTCTAATTAATATAGGTTTGCCCTTAATTACATATATTGGACGGCTCAAAATTGCCGCATGTTCGCATTGACGGCTGTTACATTTATGTCGTATTAGCCAGTTGGGACCATCGGGAGTGGCAGTTGACGGTGGACCTGTTTCCTTCTGGGATGGGTGCCTACATCTACTGCATATGTGAACTTGGACCCCTATGGAAATTGTAGGGTATGCTATTTTATGCATTTTTTGAACTCAATGAACTTAAATTTAGATTTGAGTATCAAGAATCCTTCAAATACGTACTTGTTTCCCTTAAAATCTGTATCATTTGAGTATCAAGAATCTAAGTTTTTAAAGTTCTCATCCCCTTGAAACTTTTGATACTCGAATATCTTTGTTACAGCAAAAACTAAAATTCTCTCTCCTATATTTAAGGAAAAAAATCATAACTTCTTCATTTGATATCCAATTGAGATGATTCTTTTTTCACTGTGTCCCTAATGAAGAGAGGAATAAATCAAAATCCATATTGCATATTTTTTAAGATTATTAACATTAAGATTTTATTAGATTTATAAATAAATCAAAAACTATCTTCACTACCCCTCCAAACACAGATTCTAATTTTATTCCATACTCAGATTAAAACTTAAATGTATATCTAAACATCAATTCGAATATCAATTTAAATCATTACTCAAGCACTAATTCAAATCACACTAACTCAAATTAAATTACTAATTTGAATCCATTTACCAAACGGACCCGTAATTCCTGTGGCCATGGTCAAGCACGTGCTTTGTGCCGTGAGTCACGTGGTAGTGGCAAAGTGACATTCTAGCTAACAAGAGATCATTTTAAGCAATATGATCATGCATTTGCAAGTATTTAGTAACACTTTTATTGGTGTATTTGAGTCTTTAGAAAGAAAATGCAGGATTGAATTTTTCGAAAATAGAGATGGGTTTGAGGTGTATAAGAATATGTTATGATCCTACATCGATCACGTATGAGATTGGTTGATGGCTTATAAACTTATGGGCTCTCTCTCCCTACAAGTCGGTTTTTAAGAGTGAGTTCTACGTATAAATTTGTGGCATTGGTATGAGCCTAGTATAGAATAGGTTCTTATCAATTGGCGGAAGGGGTGATATAGAAATGCCAAAGTGGGCCACCGTTCCTCTCAAAACACTTTCTTTAAAGGTTTTATTTGCCTTTACTTTTTAAAGTTTGTTAACGAGTTTTTTTTTTCCAGTAAATTACCTCCAATATATAGTGAACCCTTAAACACAATATCTAGCAATAATATTGTGTTTTAGAAAAATGAATGAAATCTATAGATTTTCTAGAGTTTATATAATAACAAAGGTATATTCATGTATTAACACACCTATTACAACGAATATGTCAATTGTTAATAGGTGTTTAGGTTTGTATGAAAACATATAACCAATGAATACACCGATTTGAAACAACTCAAAGAACACATCATTTCAATTCATATAAGTACGGGCCAGCATCGTGACCTAGCTTTTGGGTGCCATGATGCTAGCTTTTGGGTGCCGCGACACTCATTCCATTGCACTAAAAGTAATGTTGAAAAACAAGCAGCGTCGTGGTGCCAGAGTTGTCTCGGTTTAGCACCAAGGTTCTCCTAGCCTAGTGCCTCGCTATTATGAGAGTGCTTTAAGCACTTTTCCAGCAAGCAGCCCCAAAAAAAGTGTCGCGGCACTACGTACTGATTTCAAACGTAATAAAACATGTATATTTTCATATTAACACGTGTGTCTTTAATCTTATAACATATGAGAGATATATCACAATCTCTTTATAATACCCCACTAAATTGTAACATTCCTTTTGGTTCAACAATGATAAACTAATACATCCAAGAAGGTATCTTTTAATTTTAACTTTCCATTGGTGAATATACTTTATAGTATTCACATGACAATAGTGTATTTTGCATTGAACTTTGTCCCTTAAGCAAATACTGGAAATATATCACATATAAGCTATCCTAGATGTCACATAATGTTCCAATTATTTAGCAAAATTCTAGCCTTGTGTTTAATCTTGGATTCATGAACATTTATAAGAATAAACCATAGTCTTGTTAGCAATGATACTATTTCTTATGTTCACTTAATTAAAGTTTCAAATTATGTCTTTAGCTACTTTGAAACTGTAACTTCATTAAAAGTATACACTCACCCTCAACCATGTAACTATTTGCACTAAACATCTTGGAAGGGACAATCAAATTTTTTGTAATGACCCGAAAAAAATTTAAATGTTAATAGCTATGATTAATTGAGGGTTTTTCCCTCATGACTTAGCTAAGTACTTAAGAAAGTACAAGTTTAGCATTTATTAACGCGCTTATTTAAAGGTCTTAATAGCTGTAAGACCTTAGAAAAAAAAAATTAATGTTGTGAATGCACAAATTTATGTGCTTTATTTATGAAACATGTAATAATGTAATGTTATGATAGTACATTAAAATAATTAAAAATAATTATTTAA
>CAMOHE010055981.1:20431-83570 GCA_946598075.1 Artocarpus hirsutus
ATGTCACATAATGTTCCAATTATTTAGCAAAATTCTAGCCTTGTGTTTTATCTTGGATTCATGAACATTTATAAGAATAAACCATAGTCTTGTTAGAAATGATACTATTTCATATGTTCACTTAATTAAAGTTTCAAATTATGTCTTTAGCTACTTTGAAACTGTAACTTCATTAAAAGTATACACTCAACCTCAACCATGTAACTATTTGCACTAAACATCTTGGAAGGGACAATCAAATTTTTGGTGCTAACCAGTTTACATAACGGTTGCTTGTTCTTACTTATTAGACTATGGAATAGCGGTACAATTATTACATGGTTGGGTTACCATCACTAATGACTCTTTCATTGAAAGGTTTTAGTCCCATTCTACTAGGTGTGTTATGATCTCGTATCGATCAAGCATTAGATTGATTGGTGGCTTATAAATCTATAGGCTTCTTCCCCCTAAAAGTTGGTTTTAAGGGTGAGTTCTACCTATGGGTTTATGGCATTGGTATGGGCCTAGTATAAGATGAGTTCCTATCAAAATACTTCTTCTAAAGGTTTTATTTGCCTTTACTTCTTAAAGTTTGCTCACGAGTTTTTTGTTAACGAGTTTTTTTTTTCAGTAAATTACCTCCAATATATAGTGAACCCTTGAATACAATATCTAGTAGCAATGTTGTGTTCTAGAAACATCTATAGAAAAATCTGTAGATTTTCTAGAGTTTATATTATAATAAAGGTGTCATTTTATGAATAGAAATAACTGGTTCAATCATACAACCTTTTACATAGGTACTTCTTCATTTGTAAAGGTATCTCTTTATTTGTAAAGGTATTTATTCATGTATTAACATACCTATTACAACGAATATGTCTATTGTTAATAGGTGTTTAAGTTTGTATGAAAATATATAACCAATGAATACACCAATTTGAAACAACTTAAAGAACACATCATTTCAATTCATATTAGTACGGACTAGCATCGCGACCTAGCTTTTGTGTGCCGTGATGTTAGTTTTTGGGTGCTGCAGTGCTCATTCCACTGCACTAAAAGTAGTGCTAAAAAAAAGGTAGCGTCGTGGTGTCGGAGCTATCTCGGTCTAGCGCCAAGGCATTCCTAGCCTAGTGCCTTGCTATTATGAGAGTGCTTTAAGCACTTTTCTAGCACGCGGCCCCAAAAAAAGTGCTACAACACTACGTACTGATTTCAAATATTTTAAAACATGTGTATTTTCATATTGACATGTGTATCTTTAATCTTATAATATATGAGAGATATATTACAATCTCTTTTATAATCCCCCACTAAATTGTAACATTCCTCTAGGTTCAACAATGATGAACTAATACATCCTAGAAGGTATCTTTTGATTTTAACTTTCAATTAGTGAATATACTTTAAAGCATTCACATGACAATAGTGTGTTTTGCATTGAACTTTGTCCCTTAAGCAAATACTAGAAATATATCACATATGAGCTATCCTAGATTTCACATTATGTTCTAATTATTTAGCACAATTCTGGCCTTGTGTTCTATCTTGGATTCATGAACATTTATAAGAATAAACCATAGTCGTGTTAGAAATGATAACATTTCTTATGTTCACTTAATTAAAGTTTCAAATTATGTCTCTAGCTACTTTGAAACTTTAACTTCTTTAAGAATATACACTCAACCTCAACCATATAGCTACTTGCACTGAACATCTTGGAAGGGATAATCAAATTTTTGGTGTTAACCAGGTTACACAACAGTTGTTTGTTCTTACCCATTAGCCTATGGAATAGCAATACAACTATTACACAATTGGGTTACGATCACTGATGACTCTTTCATTGAAAGATTTCAGTCCCATTTTACTAGATGTATCATTGACAAAGTCTCTCGAAAGGCCTTTTGTCAAGGGATCCGCTCGGTTCTTATTCGACCTAACATAAACAACATTAATAACACCATCGTTTCACATATTCATGTCTCAAGCTAATATGGCTAGACTTTTCATTATATGCTTTGTTATAAGCTCTAAACAATGTAGCTTCACTATCGCAATATAAAGAAATGGATGGCAATAGTTGTGGCTACAACTTTATATTAAACGATAAATTTCTCACCCATTTTGCTTCTTAGCTCGTAGCCGCTAAGTGTTATACACTCGCTTTTTATTGTTGAGTGAGTTATGCATGTTTGTTGCTTAGAATCTCAAGACATGGCTCCTCCTACAATTGTGAAAATCCAACCGAACGTGGATTTATTATCACTTGCATTAGTTATCCAACTAGCATTGGTTATCCAACTAGCATCGAATTCCCTTAAAGTAGCAGGACCAATATTATAAAACAAACCTAAATTAATGGTCTTTTTTCGATAACTAAGTATCCTACCAATTATATTTCCATGTTCAACACTTGATTTACTTGTAATCTTTGACAATTTGCACACCATAAAAGCAATGCTTGGCCTTGTACAATGTATAGCATACACCAAACTACCAATCCATTAGCATGCTCAAGTTGTGCTACCGCTCGGTCAATATATTCTAGTAATTTAGTACTAGAATCATATGGAATATTAGCTTCTTTAAACTTCAAATGATTGAATTTAAGAAGCACTTTCTCAATATAATGAGATTGACATAACGAGTAGCCCCCATTATGCTTCTTCACTTTCATACCTAAGTTAGTATATACTTTACCAAGATCTTTCATCTTAAATTATGAAGTTAAATACTTCTTAGTATTATTTATTCCTTGCATGTTTGTTTTAAAGATAAACAAGTCATCAACATACAAACATATAATCACACCAAAATCATTTATAAATCTAAAATATATGCATTTATCTGCATTATTATGCTAAAAAACCATGAGATACAAAAATAAGAACATCAAATTTCTCATGTTATTATTTTGGTGTTTGCGAAAATCCATAAATTGAATTCATTAACTTGTAAACTTTTCCTATTTCTAGGTAATAGAAACCCCTTGGGTAGTTCCATATAAATTTCCTCATCAAGATCACTATTTAGAAAAACTATCCTTACATCCATTTGGTGCACTTGCAAATTATATATTGAAGTAATTGCAAATAGTACTCTAATGGGTGTCAACTTAGCTATCGGAGTATATGTATCAAAGTAGTCTATAACACGCTTTTATTTAAAACCTTTGGCTACCATTCTAGCCTTGAAAGTTTGTGTAGACCCATTGGTATTGTACTTTTTTTTCTAAACATCTATTCGTTGGTTATTAGTTTTGATCCTAGAGGGAGTCAATCAAGACCCAAGTTTGATTTGACATTATTGAATCTATTTCATCATTTATAGCCTATCTTCAAAAGGAAGCGTCTTTAGATGATATGGCTTCACTAAATATTTTTGGATCGTCCTTGATATTTAATAACAAAGGTATTTTGTTTAGTACACCAATTCTATCTCCTTCAACCAAGAAGGTAAAAGCTTGAGATGAATTAAAATCCATACTAAACTTTTTTTTAATTTTTTTAAATTTTTATGTTGACCCTCTCCTCAATTTGAAAGATGGCATAGACTCTTTAGTTTTATCAATAGAGGTATCGGAAGTCACGGATTGAAAAAGTCGACATTTTCATCTATATTTTTAAGGAAACTGTAGTTTTTTATAAGTAACGATATGGAAACAAGGATGTTGTATATTTTTTGTAAAATATCTAAAAATTTCAGTAGAAATATCTATGGATATCGATATGGAAATATCCATTTTCGTAAAAACTATAGTGTTAAATGACAAAATATAAATAAATTTTATGAAAATTACCAAACAAATATCAACAAAATATTCGTGTTTTATATTTATTTTTGAAATGTTATAAAATTCATGTCTTTTTTAGTTTTTATTTTTAATATAGTCTTTTATAAATTTACTTTTTAATGTTATAAAATTCATGTTTTTTATTTACTTTTTACATGTAGCCCATAGTCTTTTGAATTACGATGAATTTATATAATAGGATGGCCAAATCTATAAGGTAAAAAAGTTGAAGTAAAGGTGGAGAAATGAAGAACTTAGTATTATGTATGTCTTACTTTATAGTAACTTTACTCCTTAGCATCAAGTTAACTCATAATTTGCTAAACATGGAGAGATAGTGGGTAGGGATCAAGAGATATGCATGGGATGTTTTTAATTATTTAAGAAACTACATAAATTTTATATCTTGGTATCAATATTGTTTAAACTAAGAAGGTATTCTAAATACCTTTGAACCTCTTAAAAACTCTTTATGATACTAATGTTCTCTTATCTTGTATGAAATTATAAATGTAAAGTACTTTTATTTGGTTAATTTTTAACAATTTTACTCAATTTGAGATATAATGTTTATCATTTCTCATATTATAATTACTTTTGATTATTCATATATATCACATACTTAGTATTTTGGATGACAGTTTCATTAAAAGTATATACTATTAACAATTTTAGAGTTTTTAAAAGTCTCATTTAAATATAAAGTGTTTTAAGATAATTTTTTGTATTTTATGCTAATTTCTTCCGATATTTATTTTTTTCGTAAAATCTAACTACTAATATTTCCATAGATTTTGATATTTTCATACTTGTCGGTAGTATAGTCATATAATTGGTCAACATTAGATTCTAATTCAATGGTAAAATCAATACTAAATTTATTTTCAATAAATTCAACATCTTTTGAATCAACAATCACAATAGAATCTAGATTCAATAGAATAATCTTATTTAAACCCATAGGGTCATAACTTCGTTACTAACAAAATAATATGACTTAATTTAAAAAATACATTATATATTAGACTAAGGCCCACAGTTTTATGAGTAGTAGGGTTATAACACTACAGTAATGAAAATGATTTTTTTAATTCAATAATCTATATACCTTGGAATTTTCAACATGCCCTACAAAAGCATATTTAATTCCTCTAGCATGTAACTTTGATGATTCAGGTCATGCATTTTGTAAAAGATTAAACAGCCCCATACCCTTTAATACATCAAATTTGGTTTTTGTAGAAGTAATCCTATTATGAACATGACATATTATAAGTAATGTTCGTTCCCCACATAAAATATTTGGCAATTTGGCATCAAGAAGCATAGAATGAATCATATCTGTGAAAATCTTCTTTTTTCTTTTAGCCAAACCATTTTGTTGAGCAGTAAAAGGGGCTGACTTTTAATTAAAAATACCATGCTCCTCATAGAAGGCATCAAACTTATTAGAAAAATATTCACCACCTCTATTGCTTCAAACCATTTTGATATTTCTATCCTTTTAATTATCAACTTCAATATTGAAGAGTTTAAACTTATCTAAGACTTCATCTTTTGTTTTAATCAAGTACACATGCGAGTATCTAGAATAATCAACAATAAAAGTGATAAAATATCTCTTTCCTCATCTTGTCAAAATTCCATTATACTTATAAATATCGGTATAGATTAAATCCAATAATTGAGTATGTCATTCGATTTTGGGAAATAGTTTCCAAGTCATCTTTGCTTGTATGCAAATTTTACACATATCATGTTTTTGATCTCTACGGTTAATCAAATTATGTTTAGATATGTGTTTCAAAGATGCAAAATTTAAGTGTGCTAACTGAGCATGCCAAACATCAAAAGAGTCAACAAGATAAACAAAATTAATGACTTCTTTATCATTAATACTAAGTTTGTAAATGCCATCACATGAATAGCCCATTCCCAGAAAGACCCCATTCTTTGTTACAATAGAACTATTGCTCTCAAATACAATCTTTAGTCTGTTTTACACATTAGATTAGACTAGCAGATTCAAAGTTCTTCCTCATATCAGGAACATGAAAGACATCACTCAAAATCATTTTACATGGAAGACATTGCTCAAAATTATTTTCTTTCCGGAAGTAAAGTTAATCTCTACCACACATTTCTTGGTAATCACTGCTGCATCATAATTATCATGAGAATCATTTGCCCTTCCTTTTCCTCTGCATATGACAAGAATAATTTCTTGTCATTACAAACATTAATAGTGGCTTTGGAATCAAGCCACCGATTGGAGGACTTAGTTGCAACCATAATAGTTTTAGTGACAATGCTAATTTGCATCTTTGAGACCATTGTATAAATATCTTTGGATGTCTCTTCGGTGACATTGGTTTTGTTAGAGTTATTTTCTTTCTTTTTCTTCTTGAACTTCTTGTTATTATTGACTTTGAAGTTCTTTTAAAACTTACTAGCTTTGGCAACATTAGCTCTAGAGGAATTCAATATCTTGTCCTTGGGATCATGAGACTTAGTCTCCTCCTCGATCTTCAAATGTTTTTGCAATTCTTTCAAAGTTATGTTATCTCTCCTATGAAGGAGTTTCTTTCTATAACTATTCCAAGTCTGAGGTAATTTAACAATAATAGGCCCCGCTATGAACGATTCAGAAATCTCAACTTTTAATTCACAAAGCTTAGTAACAATGACTTGAAATACAAGTATTTAATTAAGAACAAATTTTGTATTAATTATGACAAATTCTAAATATTTTAAGATATAGAAATTGTCCATACATTCTTTCTTGGTTTTGTACTCGAGAGCCTTCCAAATGTCCACCAGAGATTATGTTGAGTTGTAGAGATCATAGCACCTAATCGAGTGGGTGTTGAGAATGTGACCCCGACATGTCACTTTATCATCTTTATGCTTCTTTTTTGCAACCTTCACTTTGTCGGAATCATTCTCCATTGCAGTGAGATAAAACCTTTAAGGTTGTTCGTGTGTTTGAGTGTTTACAAAGAAAATGGAAGTTTGAATTTTTGGAAAATGGAGATAGATTTGAAGCATATAGGAATACTTTCCTTAAACGTTTTCTTTGCCCTTGGTTCTCAAAGTTTGCTAACGAATTTTTTTCGACAAATTACCCCCAAGATACAACAAAATTTTGAAGATAATATCTATCAATAATATTATGTTTCAAAACAATGAATGAAATATGTAGATTTTCTGAAGTTTATATAATGACAGAAGTACCATTTCATGAATGGACATAATCGATTCAATCTATGCAACCTTTTACATTAAGGTGCCTCTTCATTTATAAAGGTATCTATTTATTTGTAAAGGTATTTATTCATGTATCAATACACCTATTACAATGGATATGTCCATTATTAATAGGTGTTTAGATTTGAATGAAACATACAATTAATGACTACACAGGTTCAAAACAACTCAAAGAACACATCATTTTAATTTATATAATCACGTGCCAGCATTGTGACATCGGTTTTTGAGTGCCACGACGCTTATTCCCCTACATTAAAATAGTGTTGAAAAACAAGTTGCGCTGTTGTGCCATCTTTTGGGCACTATGATGTCAAAGATGCCTCGTTGCTAGCACTTGTCTAGGGCTGTGGCCCAAAAAAACGATGCCGTGTCCCTATATATTGATTTCAAATACATGAAAACATTTCTATTTTCATGTTAACTTGTGTGTCTTTAATCTTATAACATATGAAAGATATATTGCAATCTCTCTTATAGTTTTTTTTTTATCCTTATTAAAGAAAGCTCATTGGTGTTATCTTATCTTCAATCCTTATTACCTAAAAAAAAGAGACCCATCACATAAAGCCCTGGCACATTTCTAAATGAACGATACATAAGACCATTTTAGGCAAACCATGATTAGTTGAACATCACGCAATCTATTGGTTAAGTGAGATCTTTTACGGCGAGGCTCTCAAGATTGAACCTAAAGATATTTAGGGAAAAGAAAAAAGAAAAAAGTAAAAAGAAAGATATTCTTCTTTTGCTTCATCAATCTATTGATGGTGGTCTTGAAACTTTGATTTAAATAGGGGTGTACTAAACTTAGTTAACATTCAAATCGGCAAAATGTTGTACACGTCATATATATAAGGGCTTGTTTGGAAGGGCTTTTTAGAAGATATTTTTTGTTTTTTGGGTCCAAAAGTTACTTTTAAAAGTATTTGGATGATTTGTCAGAAATGTTTTCCGTTAAAGTTATAAAATGTGGCTTCTCAAAAGGATATTTTTGAAATAGACTTTGAAACTTGTATCAAAGTTTTAATAAGACTTTATAAACTTCATTGTAACGTTTTTATTACTTATTAAAAAATTTTAAAATCTTTTTGATCTATTTAAGCTCTTTAGAAAATATAATTCCAAACACTTACTTAAAAAGTCACAATTTTTGCTTAAGCACAATCAAAAGCCCTACCAAAAATGCCTATACACACACGAGTTAAAGTGAAATCAAACATACTTTCTAAAATATTCTCATTGTCAACTTTTTTTTTTTTTTTTTAATAACAAAAAACAAATAAAAATACTACCAAGCCCGCGTAATCCACTATGGGCCGAATCCTGATAGGTCCACATGTTAGAATACGGTAACCCACACTGTAAACAATTGTCTGAGCGTTTCCTAAATTCTCCACGTAATAAAATAGACTTCAAACTCTCGAGTCCTCCTCCAATCAGAACTGTTGATTAAATCCTTATTTAAATCAAACAGTGAACACCGACCTCGAGTAGCAGAGAAACCAAAAAAAAAAAAAAACGGCGCCTCTTAACAGGCTCTTCTTCTCGCGAATTCAATCCTACACTAACTCCTATGAGGAAAGGGAAACAAGAAAGGGAAAGTAGAAATCGATCGAAATTTCTCTTTCTATATATACATATATAGGAGTATATGTGTATATATAAGTTGTTTGATTTTCTATGGTTGTAGAAAGGCTAAATTCAATTCTCTTCCTTCCGCGGCGGGACAAAACCCTAACCCTAATCCCCTTCTGGTGTGTTTTCTAGAGTTCGTTCGGTCGTTTAATATATGGAATCGGAGAAGCTATTGCTGTCCCGGGAAAACCCTAGGATGGCGATTGCGTTTCCGGGGGAGCGGCCTCTGAGCAAGGCGGCCATGCCCAGTGAGCTCGCTCAAAAATCGCCGCCGTCGGTTCTGGACCGGTTCAAGGCTCTGCTGAAGCAACGGGACGACGACCTTAGGGTTTCTGCGGACGACGTCGTTTCGATGCCGAGGACCGAGGAAATTGTGCAGCTTTACGAGCTGGTGTTGTCGGAGCTCTCGTTCAATTCCAAGCCCATCATCACCGATCTCACCATTATTGCCGGCGAGCAGAAGGAGCACGGCAAGGGCATTGCTGATGCAATTTGCGCTCGCATTCTCGAGGTCTGTTTTGGTCTCTGCGGGTTTGATTTTCGTCTTTGTATGATTGTGAGGGAGTTTTCTGGATTTGTATTCCCAAATGAAATACCATTCCCTGTACTTCCTTTGTTTCTTTGCATCTATATTTATATATATTTATTTACTTTGAGATTTTGCACTTATCGATATCAATTCTCTGATACGTTTCGATACGTGGATTCAAATTTTATCATTAGCACAGTATGTTTTGAAGAGATTAGAATATTGACGGGGTTAAAATCTGTGAAACTAAGCTTATTCTCAATTGGTTCGTTAAGTCGTAAAGTTCTAAACTTCCTTTAAATTTATGTTATATACAGTGAGTGAAATATTTTGAACAAAACATAATTCATCAAATAATGACCAAACTTAATTCATCAAATAACCTAGACATGCGTAATATTTAACATCAGTATTTGGTTTAATCCGAAAGAAACTTTGCCCACCAAGAATTTTGTTTCAGAATTTTAAAAATTTAAGATGCGGTTTTAGATAGAAAAATCTCCATTCAAGTTCAAATCTCTAAAAGATGCAAGTTTTAAGAACTGGGCTCATGAGAACTTGCTCTTAGAATTGAGTTTGGATAAAGGACTGAAATTTACCACTAAAGAAGTGATAATGCTGTTTATACTAGCCCTATCTCCTTAAAAATTTACCACTAAAGAATTGATAATGCTGTTTATACTAGCCCTATCTCCTTAAAGAGTCATTACTCTGTTCTTCTTAAGAAGAAAGTTCATAGAAGCCATTTGCTATCTCTACAAATGGTTATTCTTTCAGCCTGCATTGAGCATTCATTGTTACCTTTGTACATGAATTTGGGATTTGTCAAATTTGTTGTACCATCGACTTGAAATCCCTCGGCAGTCGTATAAGTAACCTAAAAGCAATAGCAGATCTTGTCATGAAACTTTGGCTTATTTTGGAGATGCTAGCAAAGCATATATTCGTACATTATTACTTTCCACCAGATGTATATAAAAATTCCCCACATTTTAATGTTGGAATTTTAGTTTCTAACTTTCTGTCATCTCAAATCTTAGTAGGCAACAGAAACATGTGGCTTGCTATGCAATCTTATAGTGAAAAGAATATGTGATGGTCCTGGACATATATAGCTTGTCGAGTTGCTATCTAATACCTTATAACTGTCAATCATTATGCTCTTTTTTTGTTTATATTTGTGTATATTTCATCTAGGCCTTGCTGCTATGTTTATTTTGGTTACCAATACTGCAGCTTGATTACATTAACTTATTTGTTGGTAACCATGGGGTAAACATTCCCTTTATGTAAAGTCTGTGTGTGTTGGTGGTATAGGGTTTTGATTGATATTTGATAGCTTGTATTATCCATTGTCTGCCTTTCTATTTTTCAGGTTCCCGTGGAGCAAAAATTACCGTCACTATATCTTTTGGACAGTATAGTTAAGAATATTGGTCGTGAATATGTCAAGTACTTCTCTTCCCGTCTTCCTGAGGTGTGATCTGATAACGAAGTTTTGTCATTATTTTCCTAGATAATCTAGAACATGTAGAAACGTTACCTTGAGGATCTCTAGTAACTAGTGCTTTTATCGCTTGCTTAGGTCTTCTGCGAGGCATACAGGCAAGTTCACCCTAATCAGTATCCTGCTATGCGCCACCTCTTTGGCACTTGGTCAGCAGTTTTCCCACCTTCTGTCCTTCACAAAATTGAGGCACAACTGCAATTTTCTCCATCTGTAAACCAACAATCATCAAGATTGCCCCCTTTGAGAGCTTCTGAATCACCTCGACCGGTTCATGGAATTCATGTAAATCCAAAATATTTGAGACAGTTGGAGCATTCAGCCACAGATAGTGTAAGCTTTTCTTCAAAATCTCTCTTCATCCCTTCTCAGATTACCAAGGATTAGGCTGCCATATTTATTTTACAGATTAGGCGTACATCTTATAGTTGAAAACATTATTCTTTGGTCGAATCTCGTATGGCAAGTTATTGCTGCCTGTAAAGTATTGGTAATGTTACACAAATCTTTCTCGACAATATTTTCATGTTTGGAGGTTGCATATGAGACTTAAAGGTGAAAGTATGAAAATACTGTCATATCTCTGGGAAAATACTTTCTGGAAAATTTTATGTATTGAATGCTATGACTAGATTACCTCCTAAGCAAAAATTAAAAAGAAATTGTGGGTGTATGGCATCGATTCCTATCTTTGTGGCTTATAGCCATCTTATCATTATTACCAATGTGAAAGTTATTTTCTCATTATTCAATCCATGTTGTCAAATCATGACGAAACTGCTATTATTTGCCGAGCTGTTGGGTTGTGGCCTTACATTTGATAATGCTATTGGGGCCAAATATATTGGGTAAACAAGGCATAATGTTCTAACATAAGACATTACTATGGTCTTGATGGTTTTGGAGGTTCCCTTATTATAAAAAAGGCATTTATTATTATTATTATTTTTTTCACGTTTTAACTAGTGGTAATCACTTTAGATGCGATTAATATTAATTCTTTTCCAATATTTTTCAGCACGTTCAACCTGCAGGAGGGACTTCATCTCTGAATAAGTATACTCAAAAACCTGCCACTGGGTATGAAATATCCGACTCTTATCATGCAAATGCAAAGGTTGTATGCTCACATGTTGAAGCCCAGAAACCGAGCTCAACAGGTTGTGTGAGTCATACAACTTTTTGCTTTGGGTCTAACAAGCTGCATTGATCTTCAATTGTTAGACTTGTGAGATCTACGTTACTTTCAAGTATTTTTTTTTGTCTTTAAGGTCTCTCTATTGTCAGCAATTGATGATTTGGCAGCAAAAACCCTTTATACGTTGTTTATTGAAAGGATGTTTCCATCTAAGCCTTGATTTTATTATCCACGTGACAGAGCAATTGATAGAGACGGCGAGCTGAGTAAATGGCAGAGAAAACAGTATCAGAATCAGATTGAAACTCCTGTTCCATACAAACTTATTAATGGACGTGAACGTCAGGGACCTAGAGCTTTAATTGATGCATATGGAAGCGACGATAGGAATATACCTTCAAGTGATAGGCCGTTGCCGTTGCGGTTTGAGCGTCATGACACAAATGGTTTGGACCATAGGCCTTCGATGTCATGGCAGAATACTGAAGAGGAGGAGTTTGACTGGGAAGATATGAGTCCAACTTTAGCAGATCGTGGTAGGAGTGACAATTTCGTGCAATCGTCCATGTCATCCTCAAGAAGCTTTAAACCAAGGCCTGATATTCGGAACATTTGTTCTGGTCGAGCTCAGCTACCTGCAACAGATGATTCTTCCATTGTCTCTGAAGATGCAGTTTCTTCTCTTAATGTATGCTTCCTTTGCTCGTTTCCCCTTTTTTTTGGTTTGATGACTATTTAAGAAAATTCAATATGTGTTCAAATCATGTTTGTATTGGTAAAAGACAACATTTATTGTTGGTATGGGTTTTGTTACCTTGTCATTGCTTCCTAATATCGACAAATGATTCCTACCTTAATTTGTTTTTTTCGACTGCATCTTGATCTTATGTAAGCCCTTTTTGTTTTGTTTTTAGGTAGGTTCAGTTGTTTTAACTTTCCAGACGTGTAATCTTCATCTGTCATTGTTGCTTTTATAGTTGACGAATTACCATTGCATGAAATAATCTTAACGTCTGGAATTTCTAGGTGTTTCCCTTTTATTTATTTAATTTCTCTGCTAAAGGAAATGACAAAAAAAATTACTCGCTCTTAAAATTTGGAATCCCCCACATTGTTTATCCTGTTACTTAATGCGAGTTATAGTCTCCAAACACATTGAGAAAAGCATTCATTTTTCTCAGGCTATTACTTATAAAATTTAGCTTTTCAACTTCGACTTCCTGAAATAGAATGCCATTTCATGAACCTTTCACATTACAAAGCCACATTTTTTCATGCATATTAGCACTTGATAAAGCTTAAAAAGTAAATTTAAAGTTCTATAGCTGGTTCTATATCCATTTTTATTTTGTTTTCAAATTCTATTGTTGACATGGAGAAAGTTCCTATTAAAATGGTTCAGACAGTGGTTATTGAAAGTAAACTCCAAAATTTGAGCCCCACTTAAGAAGGCTTCTCTGTCTGCAGTTATCCCGTGGAGTGCTGGGTAATTTATCTAGATTCCAGAATGAGACAAATCATAATCTTGTTGCTCGTCGTCCCCAAGAACCCTGGAACATGCCTCACCAACTCTCTCAGCCTTCACAAGTAGTTAATTCCAGAGGAAGAGGTATGAACTTTCGAATGCCCTTACTGGCAAGTAGTGTCTTCTTCAGCTGGTGAGAATCTGTCCCCCTTTATCGACTAGCTCCCAGTTGTTGATTCACAACTTTTTGTGCCCTTAACTGTTGTTTCGAGAATGGTTTCCTCTACCATTGACCCTGTTTATGCTGACACTCGTTCAGTTGTTGTGCCAGCATCAGTTGGGATACAGCCTCCAGTACACGTACATAGTTCACATCCACTGCCCTTGCATCCGGTTATGCCAATTCAAAACCAGAAGGGTCAGTATGACTTCATTAATTCAAGCAACATTGTCAAAAATCAAGTACCAAATAAATCTTTGTACATGGCGGGGCAGCAGTTTGATGGTTTTCAAAACAAGGAACAAATTTCTACGAAGCTGCCACATTTACACAATCAACATGCTTTAGCGGCTCCTTTAAACCAGCAAAACCAGATGCAAACTCCTTTGCAATCACAACCTTTTCCAACTCAGAGAGGACATGAGAATTACCCATCCACTGTGGCAGCTCCTGTGCCACCTCGTCCAGTGATCCCAAACCTAGATCATGGTTACATTTCACAAGGACGTGTTGCTGCTATTAGTACAGGTCTGACAAATCCTGTATCTCTTCTACCGCTGAACTTACCAACCGACAATATCCAAAACGGCTCTTTGAATTTACAAGGTGGAGGTTTACCGCCTCTGCCACCTGGACCCCCTCCTACTTCATTGCAAGCGTTACTTCCTGCTCACAATACTGGTGCAGCTGTCTCTAGCCAACAGCCAGGAAGTGCATTCTCAGGCTTGATTAACTCTCTAATGGCTCAAGGTTTAATCTCATTGACAAAACCCAATCCAGTACAGGTCCCTGAGCAATTTTTCCCTTTTAACATGTAGATTTGAATATTAAATTTGTCTTCAACTTTGGCTTGTGTCTAAACCATTTTCTTGGAATCTTAGGAACCTGTGGGACTCGAGTTTAATGTGGATCTTCTTAAGGTGCGTCATGAATCTGCGATAAATGCTCTTTATGGTGATCTCCAAAGACAGTGCACGACCTGTGGCCTCCGATTCAAGAGCCAGGAAGAGCACCGTAGTCACATGGATTGGCACGTGACTAAAAACCGAATGTCGAAGAACCGGAAACAGAAGCCTTCTCGTAGGTGGTTTGTAAGTGCAAGCATGTGGCTTAGTGGTGCAGAGGCATTGGGAACCGATGCAGTTCCTGGGTTTTTGCCCACTGAGACCATAGTGGAAAAGAAAAGTGATGAAGAAATGGCTGTTCCTGCAGACGACGATCAGAAAGCATGTGCACTATGTGGAGAGCCTTTTGAGGAGTTTTACAGTGACGATACAGAAGAATGGATGTACAAAGGCGCTGTCTATTTGAATGCACTGGATGGGTCAACTGCAGGCGTAGATAGGTCTCAGTTAGGTCCTATAGTGCATGCCAAATGCAGGTCCGAGTCTATTGTGGTTCCCCCTGAAGGTTTTGGACAAAATGAAGGGGTATTACTTCCATGTCTCTATGCTTTTTGCAGTTATTTATTTATTTTTCAGATAATTACTACTGAAAACTGGTAGCTTGGTATTCTTTCTTTTGGTCAAATTCTTACACCTCTTGCACAAGTGATAGCTGCTCTCTTTGTCAGGATCATATGGATACACTTGTTGATATTCACTTGATTGTTTCTGCGATTTGCAGGGAGCTGCTGCAGAGGGTAGTCAAAGAAAACGATTGCGGATTTAATGTAGTTAGGTCAACTTCGATGTCTTCTGTAACTTGTATCGAGTTTCTTCCTGTTTATGGTACGCGCTTAACTTGTTTTTACAATAGTGTTGGAGCTTGCAGGACCTTGGCATCTTGCCAGAATCTTGTACATGTATAGTTGGATTTGTACCATTCACATTCTCTTGCAACAAAGGTCACATTTTTTTGTTGCAGTTTTGTGCGTATGGCATTTTTGGCTTCCTTGCTGACCAGAAACCCGGAGGGACACTTAGAATAGTCTTTATTGCCTTAACAGTTTCTTTATTATATATATTTTTTTACCATCTTCTGTTTTGAAGGATCCTTTCGAAAATGATACCAGGAGTGGTGCCCTTTCCCTTCAATAGTAAAGAAAACCGAAAATCGAGCCACTGGGTTCTCTGAAATGTATATCTGTTCTTGCCGAAAGGAATTGCTGCACGGGGTTGGATATACAGCGATCGTTTCTCTAAGCAGATTCCATTATGATTGCAGCTTTAAAGTCGTAAATGTAGCTACTGAGAGCCTCTCCAACTTTTGATTATTATTATTACTATATTTAATACATGGATTTGTAGGGTCTGGATGATGTAATCTAATTTCTTTTATTCACAGCAGTTTTTGTAAGAGCTCTCAGACGATGTCTCAGGCAATGCTTGAAGTAATTACACATATTATGATAGATTTTTTTTTAATGCGATTCTTTTGCTGCTAGTGAACATGACGTACTTTTGCTTCATACAAATCTTATAAATTTCTTATGCAATGCAAGAGTCGGTTTCAATTTTGGTTATATGTTTTGTGATTGGCCATTTCATGCATATGAAGTGTTAAGTGTGAAGTGTGACCTGTAAGACATATTGGAGACTACAATGCGGTGTTGTTATTAGGGATGATGTTGTTTACAAACCTTTTTTTAACTCTCTACACCCTCTTTTTAAATATAACCTTAGATGATTAAATTACCATAAATTCCCTTAAAAAAAGAAAAAAATTACAATAGAATTATTTCTATAAGATTATTAATTATTGACCATTTCATTTTTCTTTTTGATAGACTTCGCTGTTTTTTTTTTTTTTTTAAATCTACCATTTAATTTTTATTCTCTTCTAAGATTATCATTTCTCTAATTTTCTTTTTTTCTTTTTGTTGAATCTTTTGACATGAAACCTTTTCATATAGAAAGAAAATTTACAACATCAGTCCTTTTGAAAAATATAAAAGACCATTATTTATTCTTAAAAAAATTCAATTAAATTTCAGAAAAAATAGAAAGCAAAACAACTCAAAAAATAAAAAAAATAAACAAAAAAATGGCAATATTGTATCAATTGAGGCATAATTAAGAAACACAAAATGGCAAAAGAAAATGTAAGACAATAAAAAAAAAAAAACATACGAGCACATGCCAAAAAAAAAAAACAATAGAATGATTAGCCTTAAAAAAATAGAATAATTAACCAAAAAATATAAACACGAAACTAGAAAAAAGGCAAAAGAAAAATCCTCATGGATCAAAATAGCAAAGAAAATTTTGCTAAAAAAATATCGCAAAGAAAATTTAACATTCCTCTGTAACTTTTTAGAAAGTAAAAGTTTAAGAGTTTTGTTCTAGATTTTAAAATAACAGTACGTAGTTTATAATTTGGGGACATGACGTATGGAGTGCGTGGAGTGAATATCATAATTCTCTCTCTCTCTCTCTCTCTCTCTTAATTAAATCTTATGTGAGGGAAGGAAAGAACCCATAATGAATCTTGGTGATGAGACAAATCCATTGCTAGACCATCGGAATCCTGGGGGTTTAGGAAGAAGACGGCATGGTTTCTTATTTTTACTTATGGGTAAATTGTCACATTAATTTTTAACTTTTTACTAAAGTATAATTTTAGTTTTTAATTTTTAATTTTTGATTGATTAATCCCCAACCTTTTATTTTAGTTGCTGAGGGGTTAATTTAACGGTTAAACTATTAATTTTAGGGAACATTTTGTCACATTTTTGATAACTTTGAGGACTAGATTGTCACTCTTTTAATTACTTTGAAGACCAGTGTCATATTTTTTCATCCAAAATTAACTGTTTGACTGTTAAATTGGTTTTTCAGCAACTAAAATTAAAGGTTGGAGACTGATAAATCAAAAATAAAAAGTTAGGGACTAAATGTTTACTTTTATGAAAGGTTGAGGACTACTGATACAATTTACCCTTTATTTATTTATATTTTATTATCCATTAAGTTTATCCTCAATCTTATTTCAGTTTTTGACTTTTAAAAAGTTTCAAACTTAATCTCTATTTAGCAGTTTGTTTCAGTTTTAGTCAATTTCATCAAGTAGGTGCAAAAAAGATTATAAAATATACTGGTGATGTAGATAGAAAATAGTGGTTTGCTAATAAAACACAGAATATGCTTGTGATTCTAATACAAATATGTAAAATAACACTACGTTAACTAATTATCTGCATTTTGTTCTATTTTTAACACCTAACTGATAAAAAGGACTAAATCTGAAATAAATTGATAAATCGAGGATTAAGTTTGAGACATTTTAAAAGCCTCAGACAAAAGTAGGATAAGTTACAGAACCTCTATTTTTTAATTATATCATATTAAAAAGTAAATTAAGAATGGGTGGGTAAATTAATAGATGCACACCTAATACCTAAATATCCACACCTTGATCAGGTGACGTCTATAGCCTTAGACATCTCTTTTCGTGTGACGTCAAAGTCTTTTTTTGTAGTAGTGAAAAAATGGAGAAATGAAGTTACACGGTTATTAAAACTAACAGAATAATGATTATTTTCTAAACATAAATTGAGAATGAGATTTTACGTTTTTAAAATCAAAATTAGGAGGTAAAGAATTACACGGTTATAATTCGGGGAAAAATTTTGTAATGAATCAATAAACATTTCTTTATGATAAAACATTTTAAAGCACATGTAATTTTCTCTCATGTAAATTTTCTTGCAGTGGAATGGTTAACTTTTATTTTCTCCATCTTTAATTTTTTCCCTTTAAATTTAATTTTTGAAGTTGCCTTGTGGTGCCCTTGTAGGGCCATCTCTTCTAACCTCCATTTGTTGATCAATCCACAAACTAACAATACTTTATTTCCCAAATTTTGAAACAAATATTCTAGCATTTTTTTTTTTGGGGACAAATAGCCATTCCTATATGCCCAAGTTCTTCGCATCCAAGTAGTCCCAAACCACGTATGCACTTACCCTATAGCCACTTTATCATTTCTTTCACCAACTTCCCTCAAGTCTGATCCCCAAGCCCTTCATGTTTGCACTTCCAACCCAAAATCAGTCCATATCTTCAACATCCTCATCACCATCAACTTATCTTTAACATGAGCTATAATGTCTCTTAGTCATGTATAACTTGATGCGAGGAAAAGAAAAGTAAGGAGTGATTTTCTTTCTATTTAAACAATGTATTTACTAGGAGTGTTCATGGATTGAATTATACGAATTAAGAGTCAAACCATACATATCGGATTGGAAAAATTCTAATCCAAAACCAATCTGTGAACTTCCTAATATAATGCAATCTAATCCAAAAATCACAGATTTTACGGATTGCATTTCACGGATTAACGGATTGAGCTTTTAAATTTATTAAAAAAATAGCAATTAGAATTAATATAGTATAATGTAACATAATTTAATAATATCCATATTACAACCTAATAGAGTGCAAGCATTTGACAATAAAATAAATTATAACATTACAATTAACAAATTTCAATAAACTCTAGACATGAGTGAACAATGTTGGTCTCTGGATAGGCTAAGTTTCTTTTTTTTTTTTTTAACCTATAAACTTTCGACACACTACTATAGGAGTATAGGTTTATATGTTTATTAAAATTTTATGTGTGTATATGTAAATGTATATATAATTTGTATAATATTTATGGTTCGGATTCATGGATTGGGAGATACTCAATGCGTAATCCGATCCATATATATTAGATTAAGAAAATTCTAATCCAAAGCCAATCTATATTTTTTATAATCCAATCCAATCCGGCATTGGATTAGGTATAAGGGATTGAATGGATTGGTGGATTCCATTAACATCTCTAGTTTACTTATAAAATCGGTAACAACGATGTAGGGAATAAGAAAGGAAATATCAATCCTTTTATACTTTTAGGCATTATTCCTTATAAAAAAGAATGCTTACCATATTTACGTAGATATATAAAATCAAATATTATTATTTAATAGATATTAATAATGTAAAATCATATATTAGTAATTACATTAAATAAGATCTCTATTTTTAACTAAATAAACACTTAAAAGGAATAAACAATTCCTATTATTGTTTCTTTACTCTTCTTTTTAATCTTATTATTATTTTTATTATATTCCTTTAAGGTTTGAAGAACACGCCTTAGTGTTTCTCCCGCTTACGACCCACCCCTAACTTACCCCTTAAGATATATAAGCCCAGACAAAACCCATTTTCCCGGCACATATTTTAAGCTGCCATTTTATTTTTCCTCTCACTTCTCTTCAATTCGTTTTGTTTCTCGTTTTCATTTTTTTATTTGGGATATTTTCTTTTGTTTTGCTGGTTACACGCAGGCCTATAAATACAATGATTGCTTGGCAACAAAGGGAGTCCGAGAAGCTGCTATCCTTCGATGCAAATTTGGTGGAGCCGTCTCCCTTCTTTGTTCAAGTCAGCCTTACCATCGACCAATTAGAGATCTCCACGTCTACTTTGCGGGCACGTCAAAGTCACCGAATGAACGGGACCAACAAAATGCATTTCAATTTTTATTGTATTTCGTACGTATTAGCATGCACAATTGTAATTTTATCGCATCGATAATCGTCCAAGACAAGAAGACCTTTTTTTTTTTGTAAAGAGTTTTAAAATGTTATTGTTAGATGTATTTAGTTTATTATTTTTCTTCCAAGAGCTAAATTTTCCCATATATTTAAGAAACTAAATAAGTTTTCTCTTTATTTGGCTACTTATACTCTTGATAAAAATGATAGCTTATTTGGTTGGAAAATCCCCTCTTATAAAAACTGTAACTATATCATACACTTTTTTAATGATAATAACAGCGTTTATACACAAAAAAATTGCAATTTTATCGCTAATGAATATGTCCATCTAATTCAAATATTGATTAAAATATAATCTGTTTGGCAGTGTTTTTATTTTGGTTTTTGTTTTTCAAAAAATTTGAAAATGAAAATGTTTTGAGAAATATAACAATACTATTTTTGAAATTACGTTTGGATGTATATGTGGTAGCGTGTTTTTAAACACAAATATTTTTAATAAAAAATTATTAATATAAATAAGCCTAAATTTAATTTTTAAAAAACTAATTATTAATATTTTAATATTTTAATATATTCAATCAAACAAAGAGGAGAAATCCTCTTCCTCTTCTTTTGCTCCAATGAGCCTAGGTCGTCAGTGACGGTTCACCCCGATGGCCCCCTAACGCCCCAGCCCCACCTTGGCTAGCCAAGCCCCACGCGGATGAGCCCTATCCCACCCTGACCAACTCAACCTTGCCTCACCCCGACGGCCTAGCCCCACCCTGACCAACCTAGCCCCTTCCTGTTGAGATCCACAAGATCAGGTTGTCATTGCGAGCTCTCTTCCATTGTGAGCTTCTCATTGTAACGCCCGCCTAATTTGATGTAACGGATAATGCTATGATAAATGACGAGGTCAACAGGGTGGGCATAGGGGTTGGGTGGGTCACTGGGGTTGCCAATAGGTGGGTAGAGGAGGAAGGGAGTGTTCTGTGTTGAGGGGAGAGGAGGGGGGAGGGGGAGAGAGAATGGAAAATAAAACGGTTTTTTTTGTTGTTTTCATTTTTGCCTATTTTTTTCTTTGTTTCTAGAATTGTTTTCAAAATATTTTGGTTTTCTTTGGTAACCAAATATGTTTTCAAACCCATTTTCCGCTTTTAAACTTTCCAAAAACACTAAAACTGTTTTGAAGAATGAAACCAAACAGCCCGTTATCTTTCTTTTTCTTGCTTTTACATCCATTCTGTAATTCTACATGGCTTCACGTTTTTCTCGTCATTTTAAATAATAATAATAATAATAATAATAAATAAATAAATAAATAAATAAATAAATAAATAATGACGAGACAGGACAATTGGAATTATAGAAGCCAAATTTTGACTTGGTTGGCACCCATTAGACTACTCGTCCTCTCCAAAGCTTCCACTTATATAAGTGTCTAGCTAATTATAAGATATTGAGCCTAAAATTGTCCACAAACTAATTCAATTATAAAATTGTCTATTGAACTACATATAAAGACCACTATAACCTTGAATTGTAACATGAAAGACTCAACGTATATAATTTTCATATTAAAACGTGATAAATTCGGATGTTTTTAATTTAATAGGTAATTATGTTGATTAGGTAAATTGGATTCTTTTATGTACGTCATTAGAAACCATTTTTTATATAGGTCATTAAATGCTGATTAGGTAATTTGGATTCTTATGCTAATTAGGTAATTTGGATGTTTTATTATTAAAAAAATGTTACAATTAAAGAAAACAAACTCCGTCAAAAAGAGTAAAAAAGCAAAGAATCGATAAATTTGTCAACGTAATCAATTTGAGCATCCAAATGAATAAGAATTTTGTTTAGAGTAAAAAAGAAAACAAAAAGAAATAAATAAACAATCCGTAATTGCTTCATTATTTAAAAAAACAAAAAAAATCTTCATTAATAAAACAATACCGTAATTCATCATCGTAATCTTATATTAATTAGTACTGCAATTTATATATCGTTATAGTAATGACCATGACAGTTTTCCACACACATGACAAATTTTATTTAGTCATAATTATTTTCTGTTTTTTTTTAATCCTTTTTGGAGTTAAAAAACTGAAAAATATATACAAATTATGCATACAAGAAATTCAGGTAATAAACAAATATCTATTGTGGAGAAATTGTGAGGACTAAAAAAAATATTCTTTATGTTTATCACTACCATAATTTATATATCATTATAGTAATAAGCGTGTTTATCAATACTAATATGATAATCTTTATATTTATTGTCAAACTTATATAATTTATATATCTTATGGTAACGACAATAACAGCTTTTTACAAATGATATCTTAAACTTATTTGGACATAATTATTTTTCAAGTATTTTACTTTTTTGGAGTTAGGAAACTCAAAAGTATGAGTAATTCATGGGTAGGGGAAACTCATATAAAAAATCAACATCTTTTAGAGAAATTATGAAGACTATAAACAATAACCTTTACATTTATCATTGCCATAATTTATATATCAGTATGTTAATGAAGATGACTGACCAATAAAGAAAAAATTCACACAAATCATAACAAAATGGCTTATGAACCCAGATTTATGACTAACCAAAATAGAATAATAATACAAAATTTATATATAAATCATTTATCATAAGAAAAAAACTGCAAGTAAAAAATTAAAACCATGCTTAAAATATACACAAATGCTCATGTGAATTCCAAAACATCGAGGTTTATTCGATTATTGCATGACTTCTAATTGTGCCGGAGCTGATCACATTGTTCGTATCTATTCTTGGGTCACGGGGTCAATAGCAATAACAGTACTATTGTCGGCTTCCATTGCACGAAAAGATTGTTTAAGGACCTGAAAATATTTTTCATTATTAAAATGAAACTATATAATTATAACAACTGATGAAAAATGTTAAAGAACCTGCCACTACTTTTCATTAATGAAATACAGCTATAATTATAATATTATTTCATTATTGTAATTAAATTACTAATTCAAATAATGAATGAATACACATCGATAATTGTTTCAAAAGATCGAAACAAATTTATAATACCTGATAATGATAAAATTTTATTACTATAATGAATATAACAATGAAGAATTATAAAAAAATGCATTGAAAACCTATTATGTTCATTATCATAACTATATATGAATTATAACAATAAAGCAATATTTAATCTTCACCCAAAACATACATACATACATACATATATATATATATATATATATATAATATGTATACCTGAATAGCTGTTCTCAATAGAATGATGTCATTATAAATAAGAATGAGTTGAAAAGTTTTACATTTTAATAGTCACAGATTCATTGCTGTAACAAAGATATAATAATGATTAGAAATAGAAAATTAAAAAATAAATTACCTAACTCATGCTGAATTTACTCAAATCTGAAAAAAAATAAAAAAGAGAAGACTTACAATTCAAACTTACCTATAATACCAAAACATACCAAAAAATTATAATTCCAACAGCATGAAGTAAATTGGCTTCAAAGTACATAAAAAGGCCACTAAAGAATCGATGATATGGAGAAAAACTATCGTGGTGTAACAAATCAAACTAGTAACATAAAGGTAGAGACATAATCGTTTAGAAGGGTAAAAAACAAGTGCAACATCAAATATAAACATTGAAGGATGAGATCACCAATACCCAATGCAATATGTGTAGCCAAAATGAAATCACATAATCGGACTCATCAAAACGTTGAAGAAGATTTGACGAATTCGAGTGAAAATTCAAAAAATGACAGTAGGAGGAAATATGAGATTAAAAAATCCCCCGTATATAAAAGATGGAGTCAACATAATATTTAATATAATACCAATATGGTTATATATGGTTATGAATAGAAAAATTAAAAAGTGGTAACCTAGTTAGTTATAAGTTTCTTTACTTCAATCATAAGTAAGAACCCTACTTAAAAGTGATGGCATTCTCAACAAAAAATTCTAACCAAATTAATGGAGTCCCATTCAACTCAAAGATAATCCCTCTGAAATTTGCACACATTCCCAAATTCTAAAAAGAAACCCATCAAACTCAACTTCAAAAACACATGAAATATCTAGAGGAGTAGATAAGAAAATTTTTAAACAAAATCTCAACAATTCCTGAAAACAACACTAGAACTAGAAAGTCTTAGTGCAGCAAACGCAAAGCAATTTCATTTTGATTTGCTATATTATTACTGTTTTAGATTAGACCGACATATTCTGGAATCTGTTCCTGATCAATCCAATCAACGAGGAACATCGTTTGGCATCTCTTTAATCAAGAGCAATAGAAACTAAGAAAGCCATCTTACAGTCATGTTTTACACGTTAATCAAGAGTTGGAAGTGGCATAGCCATCACGTTGAATATTTCTGCCTTATCCCGTTTAGCAACACTAAGAGAGAGAAAGAAAACAACTTGCTGTAATTTATAAATAAATTTGTCAGTCTAATTGCCTTAAAAGAGCCACTTCATCTTCAACTTTTATCATCCACTATATGTGCTTCATGCATAATTTATATAAAGTAATAGGCATTATAGTGTCACTTATCAGGAAATATTCCCAGCAAACCTGCAGAAGAAAATAAATTAACAAAGGAGAGAAAAAAGAAATCGAGATACGGATAGTAGGGGAAAAAGAAGACCAATAAAAAAAAGAAAGTTCAAGGGGTATACCTTGTATTTGCACTGATCCAATAATTGCATTTTCTAGACATGCTTCGAACTTTAAGATAGAAATGTATAATTTTTTTCTTTTAAAAGATATGCCAAGAGCGAACAATATGGGTTATGATACGATAATGAGACTAGAAAAACGATACAAACTTTACAAGTTAAGGTTTGAGAAAAAAACAAACGAGTCAAATTCAGGTCGACATGAAAAATGAGTATATTTCATATTGAACCTGTTTAACCCGAAGTCCCAAACACACTTTAAACCTATGAAAAAGATTTAAAAAATATATTTCACATCTCATAAGTTAGATTTTGTAGTGAACTTTTGAGCTTGGGATAATTGTTCTCAATGTTATATGCTTTGATTTTGATTGATGTTATCATATTTTAGCACCTTATTACTTTTTAGTTTTTATGATGTGTAAAAATACTTAATAAAAATATAAGATTTCTATGTTAATTTTGTATCATAGGTTAATCTTGAGTCGTGTCGTATCAATGTGTAATATATTGTATTGTGCTCATGTTGTAGTTTTAAAAAAATTCGTGTCACGGGTTGGATTGGGGTTGAACACGTGAAAATAAGAAATAAAGGATCAAAACACAAAACGATTTATAAATAAACTAACCCGCTATTGAGGTTTCAAAGTGAAAGAGATTTTGGAGAGACAATCACTTTGTGAAATGGCTAAGAATGCTATCACGTTTAATATGTGTTCTTTGTCTTCTTCAGCAACACAAGAGAGAGAAGAAGAGCATAACTTGCTGTAATTCATAAATTTGTCTGCATAATTGCTTTCAAAGGGCCACTTGATCTTCACTTTTTTTATCCACTATATATCTTTTATTCATAATTTATATAAAGTAATAGGCACCATAATTATCAAGAAATATTGCCAGCAAACCTACAGACGAAAACAAATTAACAGAGAATAGAAAGAAATCGAGATATGGACAGCGAGGGAATGCATTTGCACTGATCCAATACTTATTGTAGTTTCTAGATACGCTTCAAACTTCAAAGTAAAGATGTCTTTTTGTTTGTTTCATATGAGTTATGACCTGACAATAAGACTCGAATAATGAGAGGAACTTTACAGGTTAAGGCTTTTAAAAAAGACGTGCGGGTCAAATTTACGTGATGTGAAATTAATCGACATGAAAAATGAGTCAATTTCATATTGAACCCGTCTAACCCGATGTCCCAAACACACACTAAACTTATGAAAAAGATTTAAAAAATATATTTTACATCACATATTCTAGAGTTGGTTATGAACTTGTAATTTTATGATACTTGTTCTCAATATTGTATCCTTTAATTTTGATAGATATTATTATATTTTAGTATGTTACTACCTTTTAGTTCTTGATGATAAGTAAAGCAACTTAATAAAAATATAAGATTTTCGTGTTACGGGTCAACTTCGAGTTATTTAGTATCAAGCTATTAAATAATCACGCTGTGTTCGTATTATAGACTTTATAAAAATTCATGTCAAGGATTCGATTGGGGTTGAATATGTAAAAATAAAAGAAGAAACGACCAAAATGCAAAACGATTTATTATGAAACTAACCCACTATTGGGGCTTCAAAGTTAAAAAAAAAAAGGGTAACATGAGGTTATGGAGAGAGAAAGATTTTGTGAAATGGATAATCAAATTTCATTGATAGCAGACATAGTACAATATGTACTATTTTAAAAACCATACAATTAAGAGAAAATGTGTAATGTGTGGTGAGTAAGTTTTAACCCATAGAGACAGTTTAAAATCATATTTATGGTTCAAACTGATATTTGATAGATTAATAAATAAGATAATTTTAAACCACGAAGATGCTTTTAAACCATCTTAAACATCTAAAATCTAAATTTTATTCCTCCTTAAATTTAGCCGGTTTTAAACCATTTTTTACTAAAAATTCCTTTTAAAGAAACAGTAAAAATAAAATATTTATAATGAACAGAAAATTTCATTAATTGCGTTCGTGGCTTTAAATCACTGAATCACATAATTGATTCCATTTTCTTTGCAGATAGGTCATTAATCATTGATAAGATTAAACGAAAAAAAACCCGTCCATTATATTAGAAAATATTGCAATTTGTTCGACAGCCTCCCTATGTTGTGGGGTTCATCCCCTTGGGAACATCCCTCCAACAATTAATCAGAAAGACGTGTGTCATCGTGAAACTTAGAGGACAGAAATCATTTCTGATCATAAGATTTCAGCATTTTAATCCTAATTTCTTTGGTGAAAACCAAAAAAAATAATCTATCAGTTTCATTCATCAGACTTATACTATATATGATTTTAATTACATCTAACTATAAAAAAAAAACTACATGTCTTATCGACATGTACCTCCACTAATAGAAGACCTTATTTAAATGTGATAAAAGCATGTCAGTATGACAAATTACTGCATTAGAGATTATGAGCAGTGATTAGGAGCAGATAAAAATATTCATAGTCATCCAATAATAATGGATTCCTGGAATTACATTTTTACATCCGACAAGCCAACAGTCCTCAGAAAAGGGAAAAAAAAAAAAATCCAAATTTAGGGGACATTGCACACACTTGCTCTAACATAAAACCAATTAAGGCAAAGCTTCACGCGGGGAGAAATATTACTAACCAATAGCAAGTTTCCTGACATAACATTTTCTACTGTTCTTTTTGCGTCCACGTTCGGGCCACAGTCTTACTTAGCTAGCTAGTTCCGTGGTTCTAGGCTTTAGCAGTAAAATTAATAGCTTTTTTTAATTATTATTTTTGGTCTTTTTGACTTTAGTAAATACAATAATTATGTTGGAATAGAGTTGAAAACAATAGAAGCGTCCTTGTCTCCACGACCACTAATATTTACAACCACTTTTGTACCGCTTGGTAAAGTAGGGCAAAGTTTATCAAGAAATGCCAATGCATGGGATGCCTCTAACGCTGGAAATATGCCTTCCAATCTGCACAACAGTCTATATGCTGCACAAAATAGGTATTAAAATAATAAGTAACTCTCACTTAAGAGTCAGCTTAATTATTTGCTAGAAAAATCAAAGTACATATTGAGGTGGGAGAAGAATTTAAGTTAAAGTTGGCTTCACACTGTAATTTACTTTCGCTTTATATTGTAATGTGTGAGAGTTCTACAATACTATAGATAATTAGGACTAAGAGTTTCAACTTTTCTCTCGAACATTCTTATTATCTCATAATTTAGTTTAAATAATTAATTGGTTAAGGAGGTATTATATATAGTGCGCACCATCAAGAGCTTCTTGATCAGTGGCTGTGTGGAACTCCGCTCGGCCACTGTCTTTGAGAAAGCTCAGCTCTGGGCTAACTCCTGGGTACTCCAGCCTGCAAAATTTAATTTGTTGTCAAGTAATTATTAGTTGTTTTATTACATAAAATACACACACACACATATATATATATATATATATATATTTGTGTGTACGTATATATGTATGCATATTATATGGCTCTTTTTTTTTTTCTTAAAAAAAAAACTATATATGGCCATGTTTGAGCTATCTTTAAATAAAGGATGTTTCAAATGAATAGTAGTTGTCACAGAAAATAATTGAAATATGACGTGTGTATATATATATATATATATATATATATGCTAGCTAGAACAGGGTAGTTCTTCTAGGACATGTTTAGTGCCCAGGATTTAGGAGGATTAAATTGAATTAAATTCTAATACTTTGTTTAGTGAGAAACTTTAAAGGATTAAATTAGATAAGAGCTTATCTAATTCATGCATGATTCAAGGGGATTAGATAATCTCTTGCTCAAACATAGGATTAAACATAACCTTTGTATATTGAAAAAATTTTCAAGGATCTATTTGTAAAAATTTATAAAAATTTAGGATCAAATTATAATTTTTTAAAGAATGAAGGGTCAAAATATAAATTTTATGCGATAAAAATATTTTTAATAATTATATTTTTACATCTCTAATTTAAAAAATTATAATTTGACCTAAAATTGAAAAATTTTTACAAAAGACTCTTATCTTAATAACACAACATCTAACGTGAGATTTGATTAGCTAAAATTTTATTTTATCTATTCTAATACAATATAATCTAATTTTTTAAAACTATCCTATCTAATACACCAAATGGCTCCTACCCTTTTTTTTTTATTTTTTTTTATTTTTTCAACGCAATATAATATATAATCGATTAAAAAAATAATGGGTGAGGAACTAATAAAGTTCTTGAAGTGCCCAGTAATTCAAACTTGATGAAAACACATGTTAATTTGTTCGCATGTGTTGTCTTTTATTTTTATGTCCAAGCATTAAAGAAGTATGAGAGCAAAAGCAGAAAACTATACTAAGAGAAAGTAGTGGTACAACTAAAGTTTAAACAGCTGGAAAAAATTGAGGTGTGGTGACAGAGATATTAACAGGACCAGATATAAATTATTGCGTTAAAACTAAGTGAAAAGAAAACTAATTCTAACCATTAGATTTGTTCAACCAAAGGTTGTTTTCAGGGAAAAGAATATCAGTAGAGCAATTAGTTAAAAAGTAAAATTTTAGAAGACTACCTGGAAAAAGAATATTTAAATAAAAACGTATTTGTAAAAGATCAGCACAACAAATCCCATGCGACGCATGGTAAAATTTCGAGCATGAATTATTGGACTTGAAATATATATAGTACTGTTGCGGGCCAGCCATTAACGTTGTTTTAAGGTCTCACGTGAAAGATTCCTACTTTTCATGGCTGAACATATCTAGTAATGGATCACATTTTTTATGTGAGGTCATCATAAAAAAAAAGAAAAAACTAATATAAGCGAATAGAGTCCAATTATTATTTCCCTTTACTAATTGAATTACGAGCATGTCCTAACATTAATATCTTCGCAGAGGAAAAACAGAAAAAGTACTAGACGCACAAACATAATTTTTCATAATACGTTACTTTTTTCTTTTGTTCGTTAAAAATTAGACTGTTAATATAAACATTCAACTCGTTCAGTTATTTTGTTTTCTGTTTTAAGTACCATTGATAATAACCATAACAAAACCTAGAGTAGTACACGCCACCAGAACTAGCTTTCTATTTAAAGACACCAAATCTCACATATTAAGCAATTCTTTAAAAAAAAAAAAAAAAAAACTGGGGAGAGATTAGCAACTAGCATCACATAATCAATTTTATATAGATGGACTTACCCGACCCCAATGGAATGCGGGCCAACAATTTGGCCGTCATCGTCCTGCAACAAGTAGCTCATGGCACCATGATACACACCCACTTCGCCTCTGGCCAGGGTAGCCGAGTGGCGGCAGCTATTGAGGCCAATCCCCGCTCCTTCGACGCCGATCAACCTCACGTCTTCGTCACCAATAAATTCATGGAACAATCCCAATGCATTTGACCCGCTCCCCACGCAGGCAACCAATACGTCTGGCTTGCCGCCCCACTTCTCGGCGGCTTGCCTCCTCGTCTCCTTCCCGATTACCGATTGGAACTCGCGGACCATGCTAGGGATCGGGTGGGGCCCCACCACGGTTCCCGTAAGGTAAAAGCACCTGTCCAAGTCGTTCACCCAGTACCTGAATGCCTCCGACGTCGCATCCTTGAAATTTCCGTCCACCGGTTTGACCTAATTCAGTAATGTGGACACATTGTTACACTTTCTATTCTAGGTCTCCTTTAAATTCAAATTTGTTCGACACTTTGTTCTTTATCGTCTGATTTCTCTACAAATGAATGCGTATGCGTGGATTTTGATGCGTATATCTATGATCATATTCAAAGATACGACATTGTTTCCCAATTTTCTAAAAGGAAATATATACCTGAGCACCAAGTAGCTTCATCAAGAGCACATTGGAGGACTGTTTTTCAATATCTTTGGTCCCCATGAAGAGAGTACACTCCAAAGAGAGTTTGGCACACGCGGCAGCGGTGGCGACTCCATGTTGTCCTGCACCGGTGGCGGCCACGACGCCAGTCATGCCCATGCGTCGAGCAATCATTGCCTGCGCGATGGTGTTATTCATCTTGTGTGCTCCTCCATGGTTAAGATCCTCCCTCTTTAGATATATCTCTGGCCCTTCGCCACTATCACTCTTGCTCTTGTAGTGCTCCGTCAGCCGCCGAGCATAATACAAAGGCGTTTCCCGCCCAACGTAGTCTCTCAGCGCCGTCGCTAACTCCGCCTGTTCCACAGCACACAATTTTTTTGTATTTTGTTTTTTTTTAATGTCAGGCAAAGTAAATAATAACTTTTTTTTGGATTTTTCATCTAAAATGATATACAATAATATCAGTTATATATAATAATTTATAAATGTCAGAATTGACACGTTGAATTTTTTTGAGCATTGTTATAGGCAAAAGGTCGTGTTAAATACTATTCATTAATAAAAGATTAGTCTTATTTTTTATTAGTGATGGTACTTAACATAAATGATGTTTTTAAGTATTTTTTTAACTTTTTTAACGAGACATAAATATATAATGTATAAATTCAATATATATATGTATATATATGTATGTATGTATGGATATTGCCAGAGCAACTGACCTGAAATTGAGCATCATGCAAAACCGACCGGAATTCAGCTTCAAGCCTGGACAAACAAGTTATCAATGTCTCAAGGACAAACTTACCCCCAAACCTCCCAAATTTTCCATTACCAATTTCATTCCTAGTCTCTTGATCATGGTCAATTCCAAAGGCTCTCTTTGTCAAAGACGTACTAAGACTGATATTAAAAATACTGTTTTTCTGATCGGCTGGCACTTCCACGACCGCCGATTTAGCAGTACTAGTGGATGTGTTGCCTTGAACAACAAGTGAACAAGTCGCCACCGAGGCTCTGCCGGTTCTTCTTAAATATTCATGACCAGAGGCCTGAGACATTTGGTGACTAGGAAAAAAGGAATATTTAATACTACAGCAATCCATTTTTTTTTTAAGATATGTGTGTGTATATATAGATATATATGATCTTTTGCTACTTCAGATGTATTTTGTGAACAACGTACTTACTTGTAAGAAAGTTTTGTGGTGTGGAAATGTGATGAAATTGTGGATGCTTATATAGAAGAGCAAGCCCAACAAAATATCCTAACAATTATTAAATTTTTTTAAAAAATTAAAAAATAAAAAGTTCAACGACAACACTTGGAAAGCCACTTAAACCCCATTGTGCCATGTGATCATAAACGAGGTTCACGAGGTGGGAAAGGTCATTGTCCCTGAAAACCCCACGGCGGAAACGTGTCTGTTCCTTTAGCTAGACACCGTTATTCAACATTTTACTTCAGATCCTTGTCAAGAGTTACTATCCGCATGTAATTTCAGGAAAGGGGGCTCTCTTCATCCTATGCTGCCACCGTATGTTTTTCTAAATTATACTCTTAAACTTTCAAGGGCTCTCTTATTTTATCTATAAACTTCAAAATTATTATTTTACTTCCTTGAACTTTGAAATTTTTTTTCCTTTGCACAATAAATTTTAAAAATCACTACTTTACCCCCTAAGCATTCAAGCTTTTTACTTTGTGTCTTTGAACTTCTAATTTTTTATTCAAACAGATGATATTAATCACACGTAATTCACATATGGGTCACTTGTAAGGGTTTAAAACAAGAATTTATTTATTATTTTGTCTATTATTCAACCATATCTCCTCATTTTTAAACGAAAAATCGGAAGTTTACGGGGTAAAGTGAGGATTTTTGAAAGTTCAAAGGGCAAAGTGGTAATTTTTAAAATTTAAAGAGCAAAGTGAGAAGCTTTGAAAGTTCAGAGAATAAAATGACGATTTTTAAAATTTAAAGGGTAAAGTAAGAGAGATCTTAAAATTTAAGAACCATTGGTGTTAATAACCTAAATTATAAATAATATATACATGTAAACTTTGAAAACTTGCGGTTCAAATTACAGCAGCAACCACGACGACGATAATTAAGGCCATACCAACTACTACTCATACCAATACTCCACCGTGAGATCATCTTCCCAGTCCTGTAGATCGGGTTTCCAACTACTCTATTGTAAACACTTCATGCAGACGTTTTAGAAATGCATATGTTGTAACTTATATTTTATTTTAATGGTAAAGGTCTGAAAGCAAAAATCCATGGAAAAGGAAACCATCTCTTTAATTTATTTTCATAATGTTCAAGTTTGCATTTAGTTTGAGATTTTGCTATGGAATTGTTAAGACTTTGGATTTGGTTTTAAGATTTTTTTTTTTATAGATGTTATAATTTTTGCAATTTATTTGATTAAATTTGTTTTAAATTTTTGATAATATTGCAAGAATTTTTTTAATTCTGAATGAGAGGTATGAGAATAGGCTGTTGGTAGGAATTCTCTCATCCCACTCTCGCCTTACATTAGGCAGGTATGTAGACTAACACAAGGACAATTATAAATTAAGGATAAGGAAGAAGAGTTGGAAAGGTTACTTATTCTTGTTCCGTCTTATTACATTCTTGTAAAAAAAAAAAAAAAATGAATAACACATGTCTGACGGCTGGAAAAAAGAGTCTAAATTTAACATGTATATGTAGGCAAAGAATTAAAAACTCAGAGATGGTATCATTCGATTGGTCCACGCCCTTTGAATTTTCTCCGTCCGACAGAAATATTGTTTTGAGGACTACTATTTAGCCCAAGTCGTAAAACTCAAGACGCACACGAATCGTTTGAGATATGCCACAAAGCAATTCATTTTCCAGCTGGAAATTACTTATACACGACATTTAAAAAATAATACATTAAATATTAAACATAAAAATGAAAATGTTTTTGAAACGTAAACAAAAAAGAAAAAAAAAAACTTAGTAGTATTGATAATAATATCAGTCTCCGTGTTTCTTTGGTGAAAAAAACTTGTTCTGGGATACATAGTGGGACGGGATGAATAAAAAAACGGGGGTCATCGTTGAAGATAAAGACCAGATATTATTTCCTTTTCTCTCTCCCCACTCCCCCACAGGTTTCTGATCTTTCAACTTCAAGATCACATTGTTCAATAAACTTGTAGTATTAATTATGTGGGTCGTGAGAGTCGTGAGAATAAAAAAGTCCTGCTCCTTAGCATTTTTATAGTATTTGTCTTAGAGGATCGTGATTCGTAGACTCGTCCTCGTCTCTGTACGTGTGGCTCACAATGCGCACGTTGTACATGTTTTCGTGTTTAAAGATGTTTGTTAAATGGAAGCTCCAGCCAACACGTCAGACAGCACAAACAACATTGTGAACGGAATCTTGACACATGGCAGTAGCATCTCCAACTAATCCATTTTCTGAGGTCGGTGCATGGTGCCCAATTCCGATCTTCTTACGTTGACGGCTTCAAATTGGATTCGGGCTAAAGAAGGCCTAGTCAATGAAGTTATTACACCCAATGGCACAGCTTTGGCGTGTGGCTCGACATATGCCACAGCAGCAAAATCTCTTACAAAATCTGCCACACTGAACAAACTATCCCCATTGACATCGACGTTGCCTTGCCGTCGAATCTTGGCGGTATTCATGGATTTGAGAGGAACGTCCATGCCGTTGATTCATCCCTTTTCTCACGCAACTATTGCTCGCTATAACCGTTACTTAACTTCCATCATATACTTAAACATATCTTATCATAAAATATTTACAAAATATTTTTTTAAATCGTAATAATAATTTCTTATAACATGTTCTTCTAAAAAATGTCTGGAGCTAAATATCACTATAATTGTTTCATTTGAAAATTTATGTATACTTGTTATAGCAAATGTTGCAACATATTAGTTTTAAAATAATCTAGCTAAGTTCAAAACAACATATATAAAACTATTTAACGTACATATATAAATTATTTTAAACTTATTGTGGAAGATTTATTTGTAAGCGGTATCTATTTTCATTTCCAGCATTTGCCCGTTGCTTGCTGTTGCCCATCAAGTGTTGCTGACAAGTGTCTTACCTGTTACATGAACGTAAGTGAATGAGTTTTCATTCAGCAAGTAGGAACTTATACTCACAAAACATATCTTAAAACATTTACCCAAAAATGCATGAGCTAATTGTTCTTATGAATATGTCTTATGTATCTATCTTGTCATACTTAATAAGCTCGAGTATTCGTACCGGTTGTATGCGATTATCAAGAAACTAGGGTTCGTGAAAGTCCCCAATGACATCTAAATCATAAATTGAAGTAAATTGAATGCCATCCTGTAAGTTGAAAGGCATTGAATCCTCCCCAAAAGTCGGGAGGTTGTTACGACACGCTTAACTTAACTTATCTCATCTTATTCATTTCATTTGTCTTATTGTGTGTATGTAATATGACATGTTACTATGCATCATCACATAACATTAAACATAACCATTCTTAATATACGGTGAGTACGCAATATAATTAAATATTGCATAACACCATACATAACATATAACATAACATAAGCATGGTATTACATATAACATAATAAGTCATAGACATAGCATATCATAACGTGACATAACATGGCATAACATTGATCATGTATATTTATAATTTTTATAAAACATATAAAGACATCTTAGTTTGAAAACCATAGTTTTCATGCTCTAGGCGAGATTCTTACTTAGTTTCCAAAAAATAGGATCCACTAACTTGCCATGTACTTAGTCACTATTCTTAGATTCTATAGAAAAATGCCTAGCAAAAGTATTAGTTTAACTTATTTTATGCTAATTAATTTAGAATATCGTGAAAAGGAAATTACATTTTTTCTTAAATTTCCCTTTAGTAAGTAACTGGCCACTTGGATGGTTAAAATAATTAATGAAATTTAAATCCTTATAACATAGAATTCTTGTCTAAATTATTATCCTTAATTGCCTTTAATTGTTCATGCTTACCATTGGATAATTAAGTAATTAATTGATTATCCTTTCCTTATAACTTGGCTTAATAATACTTATGTTGGGCTCATTTTTATACAAAAAATCTATTTGTATATGAAAAGTGCTATTGGGTCCATAAGCTTATGTATGGTTACTATTAATTTCAATAGACCCAATGTAGCCTACTTATACTAAGGGTGTTCTATGATATTCTTGAGCACTAACTACCAGAAATTTGGATCTAAGAATTATCTTCTATACTTACATGGATGTTGGATCTGTAATTGCTATCATAATGTTGCAATCAATAACTTGGCCTTCTATGATTTACCCCACTTTTGTTTTTTTTTTTTTTTTAAATCTATTTGAAAAATTTGTATTCCTACATGTAAAGTTTCATTAAAAATCATATCTTAAAAGTGAAGTCTGAATTTGATAAAATTCTGAAACTGTAGACTCATATAGTTGTTTGAGTGTTACGATTTTTCTATTAGTTGTAAATCAAAATTCTGTTGCTAAATAGGTGTTTTTATTTGAAACTAATACTGAAAGGTACCTTTTGTTAGTTTTAAAAGCCACCACAAACTGTATGTCAGAGATAGCTTTAATAAAGTTTTTTTTTAATGAAAGTTTCCTATTTTGATGAGACTTAGAACTTTTGTGTTTTTTAAAAGTTCATTTTATGTCTTTAACATCCCGTTTATAGTGATTTTGTAAATTTTACTAATTAGTCTACTTTTATAAATCTATTTTAAGTTCCACTTTAGAGGCAAAATTTTTGAAAAAAAAAAAATTTACGAAAATTCTTCGTCTCATCGAGTTATAAAACTTTCATATTTTGCAAAAATCGTGATTCGGACTTTTGAAGGTCATTTTTCCTAAAAACATAAACTATACTATATGTGTTGCAACAATATTGTAACATCTCATAGAACATTTGACGAAAAAGTTATAGAAACAACTATCAATTGCATTGCAGCTGTTGCCAAAACTTAGAGAAAAAATAAACTGAGTGATTTCAACTTTTAAAACTTAAAACTAGTAGTTTTGGAATCTACTCTATGGGTGTTGCAACAATATTGCAACATCTTCTATGACACATAATGGAGATAGTACTAGATTACAACCATAGACTGCATTGCAATTGGTTTAGAAACCTTAGACACAATAGACAAAGCATCTTAACTTTTGAAATTAAAAACTACATAGTTTTGAAATTTGCACTAAAGTTGTTGCAACATCTTTTATGACACTAAGTGGGACAGCTTATTAAAAAAAATCTAAAACTTCACTTTAGAGTTGAAATATTAGTTTCTAACATTTCACATGGAGTTGTTCATATCGTTAAAACCAAAAAGATTCATGTTTGAGAAAGTTTCAAAATTGATATGTAAAGTGTCTATTTTAAACTTATGGGTAAGTAGATAATTTTTTGAAACATAAAACATAACTTAGTTCTAACTTATCCATAGCTAAACTTGCATAAACTAAAACTTCATCAACTTGAACTTATAAGGGGCCAAAATAAATAGGCAAATAAAACCTTATTACATGCCTTAATCTCCAACAAACAAAACTAAGTCAATAATTAAGAAATAAAGATCAAGGGTTTGAAATTATTTAGAGATTGTTATCCTTCTAGACCTTCCTTCTCCTTTCTTTTTCACGATTTCGGCTAATTTGTTATGAATGTGAGAAGTGAAAAATTTTGAGAGAATAAAAGAAGGAGGCCCACGGGTTCTTAGAGAGAATAAGGAAGGAAAATTTTTTTCCTTGGAGAAATAGAGAGAAAAGAGCAAAATAGGCTTTAGTTGATGACAAGTCCTTATATAGACTTAATGCTAATTGGACTTAACTTTATAATCTTGATTTTCAAACTTCCAAATGAGCTTCAAGAAGTAAAAAATCAAACTTAGATTATCCTAATTTGGCACCAATCTTGTGTAAAAAGGGAGGGAAAAATTTTCCATTATTAAACAAGTCATGTCGATCCTTTTGTAAATAGTAGAATGTGGTGTCTTTTTTAGAGATAAGATCCACTTTTTGTGGTTTTTCTTTTTGACTTTGGTAGCTTTGTCTCCACGTTTCCCTAAAACAAGTATTTTTTGATTGGTTGGGGAAACTAGCTAGTTGACAGGGGAATTTTGGTCCTATCAAGTCCTCTATCTCTACTTATTATAGTTCAAATCTAACCTCCGAATTTATTAGTAACAAGAATGTTTCTCAATCGCATACTACAGTTTGTCTGTTATTGATCTTAAAGCCATTTCTTGACTACGCAATACCTAGACCTAACTTTTCCTATACTAGCCTAAGAATTGACAAAGTTTTTAACGATATATCAATTTTTGAGTCCAGATAGCATTTTTTTTAGAAATGCTACGTGCGTAAATCTATTTCTAACTAATAGGCAATTAAGGACATTTGTGTATTAGAGTGTTTCTTCGAATATTGTTAACACCATACCATACTTAAAAATATTCTACAATGAATTTTCCAAAATAATTTATAGTTTAAATTTTCTTCCGTCTTAAATCACGGTATAAAATCATAAACCAAATTATCTTTGCTCTTATGAGCCATAAAATCTGGCTTTAATATTAAATATAGAATTTTAATTGAAGTTTATTTTATGATTCCACAAATTCTCAAATCATAAAACTTGATATGAGATTTTTCAAGAAAATCCCCCATTTTGTATTTAAAATTCTAACATAAATTTCAAGAATTCTTATAACACTTAATGGTATTATGTACAACTGAATTCACCCTTATTCATAGAATTGTGGAATTTCACGTATCATTTTGTAAAACGAGTGTTTGGATATTTAAGAAAAGTCTTAGACTAGATTACTTGGATTCTATCGGTATAACTATTCAAATGCTTAATTATCACATCGGAATTTTGTTTCGTCCGTTCAAGATATATTGACTTGTTTCAAGCAATATTTTTCTAAAATTTTACACTCTTTCTTACCCATTTAACTTATTATTTACTATCTAGGTTTACCGTTAAGCTTTTTAGTTGAAAGTTCGCGGTTATTCCTAAATTGGGTCAACATGCATGGTATAACTAAGCTTGTCACACTATTGTTATCTTTGTAATTCTTATCGAAACTCGTACTCATAAGCTCTAAACTTATGCTTCTTACAAACTTAATAGATTAGTTATGATAAAATCCTTAATAAATTATACATATTAATTGCTAAATTTTTTGAGCACTATTCACTATACCCGACAATGCCAACTTTTCCTCACCTTTGAAGCCTCCCAACCACCCATATCCATGGATCTGAGAGAACCATCAGACTTAAAATGTTCCCGCGATGTAGTCCGTGGGCGTGGATCTTGCCTTGACAAGACACGACGTAGATTATCGGAGCTTGACTATAATGCTTGAGAAAATTTATTAATTTAAATAGAATTGGTTTGGATTTAATTAATGTTTTTCCACGATAGATTGTATTTTGTACAATTTCAATGAAATGTAAATTATTTATGGATAATATTAATGTGTATTACGTTTGTAAATTTTGTGCAATTTAGAGTATTTTTAATGTACAAATTTTGTGAGTTTAAATACTAAAAAAATTTGTAAATACTATCCTTAAAATGAAATTTATATCACATTAATTATAATTTTATGATATAAATTAATAAAGCGTAAATATGTTATTTAAAATAGAAAATCATGCATTGATCTAAAACAACATAAAATGGTCAAACACTAGTCAATTAAACTAGTAAAGATTTATGTCTCTACAATTCAACGGTTGATGGAAGAAAACATAGATAGACACACAAAAGAAAAAAAAAAGGGTATATAGTATAGTGCAATCGTACTGATAAAGTAAAAACACAGATATAAAGGATACTGTTTGTCATTAGAAAAGAGGTAAAAAGGTAAGATATTTAATCCTAGACTTTTTAAGTGTATATTTCTTTGATTTTTCACTAATAGTATAGGAAAAATATAGTGTACTATAAAACTACACTATGTAAAGTTTTGTGGGACCTAACATAAAGTGCCACCCAAAAGGGTGGAATTTTGCCACATTACCCCTAGTGGTGGCCCAGTTTTATCCATGGCTTATGAGCTAAAATTTACAACAAAAGTCCTAAAATGATGATTAAGTATGGTGAATCATTGAGTTGGAATTAATTACACTTAGAACATAACATTTTTTTATACAAGTTTGGAGCCAAAAATCTATCCTCTCTTCTCCCTTGGTTTGGAGGCACTTAGAATTCTACCTCCTAAATTATTTGCTTAAAAATAACAAAAAAATTCATCTCCTAATTAAGAGTTAGACCAAGATCAAGTGTTAGGTTTAAGGAAAGGCAATTTTTGAAGGCAAAATCTAGATCTTTTATCTTAAGTTTTAAGGTTTGCTTGGGGTTTTTAGAAAGGTTTTGATGGGAGATTTTCCATGATCTATGTCAAGGGTAATAGTCAAGGTCAAGCTCTTGTGGAGGGTCACAAAGCTCACTAAAAAAATCTTTAGGTAAATCCTTAACTTTACACTAGAAATTATGTTCTTTTCATAATAATAGTAGAGACTATGGTATGTTTAAAATATATTATGGTATATTTATGTGATTTTTTATGTGCTTAGTAATGATGTGAAGTGAGTAGAAACTTGGGTTAATGTACTTAAAAACCTTAGATTGAAAAAATTTACTACAATACAAAATTTTGATGTTTTTCTCTAAAATTAGTGATTTTTTTAGACTTTGAGGCAACTTAATTTTTATAAAAATGCCAATTCTAACCAAAATAGTGAGGGTGACAATTTTTATAAACAACATTTTATAAAATTACTTAGGGATCAAATTGAAAAGTTTATAATTTTAGGGATAATTTTGAAAAAAACTAGAAACCCCGCTGTACAGTCCAAATTTTTACAAAATTAAAACATGAAAGTTGTAGAACTTATCGAAACTATTATAAAGCAAGGATGACATCTTAAATAAAGGAATTTGACTTAGAAACTTTAGAGAATATTAATCCTTACAAAAATCAAGCCCATTGGTATAAAATGATCATTTTTGGTCCTAGGAACAAAATCATCAAAATATTCATATTTCGAGTAAAAAACGTAAAGTTTTGCTAAAATGGATTTTTACCGCACAAAGAAAATCGATGCCTTGTTTTTCTTGCCCCATTATCAATAAGTAACATTTTGCAATGATTTAGCAAAAACAAGCTTGAAAAAATTTTTAAGGCCCATTGAGGCTAAAAGCGTCACTTTTTGCGAAACAGCTCGAACAGACCCTGAAACATCAAAAATAAGAAAATGCCCTTTAATGAGAATTTTACCATATTCCATTAGCAATGAAAAAGCAACTCAAAATATAAGAAAACAAATTCTGCAATGCTCGTTTTTTTAAACCAATCTCATGATTAGATCAAGTGTTTAAATGGCTAAGTTTTGTTAACAACAAGTAGCTGGTAATATACAACTTAGTTAATGACTATAAATTGTCCAACAGGACACTTAGATAGTTAATACAGAAGTCAAAAAATTAGATAACTAAGGAGCAAAGTTCATATAAGTTCCAAACCCTACCTACAGTGTAGAGAAAAAGGTTTTCAAAAAACATTTACTTCTTTGAAAACAATTGCATTTATATTGCACTTGTCTTAAGTTATCAAGTATCATGAACGATATAACACTATAATTTAAAAGAATTAATAACTGACTTACTAGATAAGAAAAGAAATTGTACCACCAACCTCTTGACTCAAGGAGAGTTTTAAGATATGTTGCGATCTCGGTGTTATAATGACTCATGTGTGTATTTGGTATGAATACTTAGGCCCTAGTTAAGTTAATGATATGAAATGAATAATTAAAGTTCATAAGAAATCATAAATGGATCATGCATATAGGTGGGAAGTTATTTGTGGGCTATGTTTAGAATTACTAAGCAATAGCTCATCTAGCTATTTCATGCTCTAGGGAATCCAACTAAAAGGCAGGAATAGAATCATTAGTGAGCTGGCAACAATAAATGAGTAGATGTGTAGTCAAGAGTATGCATACCGCCACGAAAATGTTTTCGTTGTATATTAAGTTTTTTGGGATACGTAATTTTGAATGAAAATATTAAGTATGATACGAGGTGAAATATAAGATAAGTCTAAACTCTTTTGGAAACAATGATGTGCTTATAATATATGTAAATTAAAAAGTTGTATGCACATATAAAAAAATACTTTCTAATTTCGATAGCTAAGTAAGTAAGAAATACATTAAGAAATGACTAGAAAGATTGAGTCATGACATATGTGCCTCTTCTCAACGACGCCATTTCGGCCATCTTGTAACATTAAGAACTGGCTCGATCTCCTTCGCATGATGGGAGATCTCTTGCATGGCGACCACTGCACAGTCTCTCTCCATCATGATCTATCTCCTCTGCAATCGAGCTTCGACAAAAGTATAGTTTTGTTTTTTAGTTATTTTTTAAACGAATTTTCTCTTTTCTTTTCTTTTTATTAGGATTTCTTTTTTTCCCCCTAATATGAGATTGTTGTGTATGCAATTCATAAAGTGTTAGAGAGTTTTTTTTTTTTGGTTGTTGTACATATAGAACTTGTACCATTCAATACATAATTCCTCAAATTCCTTTTTCATAAAAATTTCTGTAGTACCTATAGTAGTACTTGTAATATAAGAATAGAAAGGTTTTCTCTATTATTAGCTTCAGACTAGAAATTGCTGTGTTTTATTAGTAACATTTATGAATTTTTTGATTTTTTCTGGGTGTTGTGTTGGCTACTATCGTCAGAATTGGCAATTTCTAGTAGATATTGGCTAATATCTCGATGAATATTAGCCGATATCTATGACAAATACCATATACTGGCTATAACAACATGCATATTTGGTATTCCTAAATATAATGTGATGTATAACGTGACATTCTATGTAATTATTCTTTTTTTAATAAACCAATCCAAACTTTTATTTTGTGGCATATCTATAAAGAACCCTAATCAATGAAATTGTAAGGTTGGACTTAATGAATTAATTTGTCCTGATTTTTTCTACCTTAAATTGAAACTTAAAAAAGTAAATAACATGGTAAAGAGCATATATATACCATCAATAAACTTATATATATTTAAATCAAATATTATAAAACTAGCTATTTATTTCAAAATTTCAAAAGTATTATTTCTTTTTCCCCCAATTTTTTTCTCCTCAACAACTTTTAATCATTCTCATTCTATGCACTTTTCTTTTCTTTTCTTTTTTGTCCTTTTGAACATGATGCATATCAAGTGATCGTTTTAGGGCCCATTTGGCAGACGGATTCGAATTGTGTTGATTCATAATATTTTAATTTAAGTTATATATTTTGAATTATGTGATTTAAATTGCTATTTAAATTGATGTTTGGTTGTGCAACTAAAGTGTTAATCTATTAAGGAATACAATTTAAATTTATGTTTGAATAGATAGTGAAAAAAGTTTTTAATTTACTAATAAATCTAACAAAATCTTAATACTTATGATATTAAAAAATATATAATACAGATCTTTATTTATTTCTCTTTTTATTATAAATGCAATGAAAAAAGAGTCGTCTCAATTAGATATCAAATGAAAAAGTTATGACATTTTTTTCTCAAGTACAAACGAAAGAAAATCTAAAAAAAAAGTAATCTCGTACTATAGTATTTGGATTCAAATCTTGTAAATTTAAGGGGGATCAAAACTTGAATTTGTTTTGTAATGGATTTAAAATGTGTTGATTTGGATTATTTTAATCTGAGTTGTGTGATTTGAATTGGTGAATATGCATATTTAAAGTGTTAATTATCTGAAGAGGGAATAAAATTAAAATTTGTGTTTGGATAGATATTAGAAAAAGTTTTTGCTTTATTAACAAATCTAACAAATTCTTAGTATTCATGATCCTAAAAAAAATGCATTATAGATCTTGATTTATTTCTCTTTGTATTGGGAACGCAATAAAAGAAGAATCGTCCCAATTAGATATCAAAAGAAAAAGTTATGATTTTTTTCTTCAAACAGAAAATTTCATCTTTTACTGTAGTAAAATATCCCAGTCTAAAGAATCCAAGGGAGAGTAAAACTCTGAAAACTTGGATTCAAAAGATTTATTTGATTTGAATTTCAAGAGAAATAAATATGTATCCAAATGATTTTAAAGATTTGAATCCAAAATTGACCGAATATGTAAAACAAACGACTCCTGAGATTTGAATTGAGATAGAATATTGATGCCATTGAACACAAATGTAAGTCCAATTCAAAATTCTAAGTCCAAAATGTCAAGTTAATCCACAAAATAAATGGGCTCTTAGTCATTTTAAAATTTGACATGACTTTAGTATCTTAATTACAAGAATAGATGTTTCTTGTAAATATCATAGAATTTAGGATGTGTTTGGTGGACACATTTGAATTTGTTGATTCAGAATATTTTGATTTGAGTTTATGTTTTGAATTACTACTCGAATTGATGTTTGGATATACAGTTAAACTATTAATCTGAATAATAAATAAAATTAAAATTTGTATTTGGACAGACAATAAAAAAAGTTTTTAATTTACTAATAAATCTAACAAAATTTAAAAACTTGACCTAATATAAGATTTGATACATATGGGTTATTTCTGAAGACATGGAAAGACTTCTAGTATTTCCAACAACAAGATTTTTGTTACACATGTCCATCATAAGCGTCAAATTAAACATATGTGATTTTACCTTTTTTTTTTTTTGTTTCTACATACTACATAGAAGGACCGTGAATCTATATACATTAGCCCAGTTTGTTTTTACTCTCAAAATTTTTGAAAATATATTCTCACGTTTTTTGAGGCAAAAATTTTAAAAACACTCTTAGCACAATTCTAAAAAAATTCTTATTTTCAAAACAAAAATATTTTCACCTATTTTGAAAACAATATCAAACGACCCCATTGTTTTCCTAATAACCTCATCAATAAAAAGCTTGTAAAACTTTTCTCGATGGGAAAAAGTGTCAAAAAAAGACTTCAACTTTTGTCTATTAATCTCATTTCGACAAGAGATGATTTAGAAAACTCTCCAAAAGGATATGGATAAAATGGCTAAAACTCCTCCTGATCAATAATCCAGGATGTCTACATACTTGCTAGGTCTCATTTGACAAACCTAGTTAGAACTAATAAGTTATAACTGCTATAGTATAATGTTTTTACATGTTACAGCGTAGAGTAAAAGTTTGTTATAATATAAAGCTCTTACATATATAGTATTTTAGTTTCAACTATGTTACCAAACACTTTCATAAACGTGTTCATGTTTAACAACACTGTGAATTGTAAACATTTTCTCCAGACCCCAGATAACACTAACAACATCGTAGACGTAATCTTGAGTCTTTGAAGCTTGACAGATGCATCTCCAATCAGTACATTTTGTTCGGCCAGTTTATGTATAGTGCCCAAGCGGATCTTGTTAAGTTAACAACTTCAAACGGATTCGGGCTTAAGAAGAAGGCCCAGTCAACCAAAAGGACTCAACATGGATCTAACACAAAACTAACCACACGTTTTTGTAAATGAGTCGAGTTTAAAATGTAAATAATATAAAATAAAATACTCTTATTGATTATAATGTAATGTAAAAATATTTTAGAATGTAAAGCTCTTAAATGCTCTAATATTTGAGTTTAAACTTATAAATATGAACTCATTTGTGAAATACCTTATAATGCCTAGATTAAATCATGCCCCTTGGCCCTATTCCCAAAATATACATACATATATATATATAAATGTATACAATTGCAGAGAATTATGTCATGCCATCTCATTATATTATATTTAAATACTAAATATAGCCTTGAGGTAACGGCCACTATCTGATATCTACCATGAAAACTAATAGGGTTGTCAATTCATGTCGGTAGCTTGCGTTCGTGTCTGCTCAAACATAAAAAAAACCTCAACATTAACATGACCTATGACATGAACAGGTTAGGAAATCTTGACATTAAAATGATCCTAACCCGTGATCTATGTAATACGTAATCCTTAATTAACCTGCAATCTAAAACCAACCCGTGACATTTTATAACTTTAAATTTATAATTTATGCACTAAAATTGTATAAAAGTAACATCGAATGCATATTTTCTCAAAATTAAAATACTTCCATACTACAAACACCTTCAATTTAGTATCAATTGATTGATACTATACAAAATAAAGAAAAATATTTTTTTTTCTAATAAACAACAAAATAATAAGCTACGTGTTAATTTAGTGTCGAGCGTGTTGACGTAGATGTAATCTGTTTTTTGGGCAGGTTAATTTTAAGTTAACACAAAAAATGACCCCTTGTTTTTTTTTTTTATACTAACTCTATTGTCAGCTCCAGTAACCGACTAGTACTCGGTATTCGCCAAGGTAACTGTAATACCCAGAATTTTCAGCACCTAGTGTAGCATGTATAGAATTGTAGCTTTCATATGATATATTTTTAGAAGGCATTTAGCGGCCAAAAAAATAATAAAAAAAAAAAAACAGAAGAGCTTGCACGCTCAAGTTGATTTGGCTTGACTAAAAATCGTTTGTCGTTGTTGCTGCTGTTGTTGATGCTGTTGTTGCTTTTAAAAGTATTGTATATAGTTAAAAGAAAAATTCGAGAATGGTCCTTTACAAAGTCGGTTAGTTGGATGATTGTTTCCTCCTTATTTATCATAGTCGTCGAATTATTTTCTCCACTACTTCAATCCCCATCCTCGGCCTTCCTCTGTTCACTCTGATCTCCTTCAGTCCATCAATCGTTTTTCTGCATATGTTACGTGCCAAGTCTCTATCTACTTCGCTCAAAACAGTATTGACATTAGTTCTTCCGTATAAGCATATATATATATATATATATATATATATAGCGAAATGATCTTTCAAGATTACGTTTATATATCTCTTTGGTGTTTAGTTGGTAGTACTGTATTGCTATATCCATGTTGTCAAACCAGTGCAGAACTTTTTCATGTATTTCACATATGGAAGTACGAGACCTTTAGTTTTGGTACACCCACTAAATAAATACATACAGAAATGCAGTCTGAATATCTTGTTCGTTATAGTTTTTAATTATCATTATATGTATACTATATATATGGCTATTTATACGCAAGGAAACCCATAATATTGATGGCCCTCACATCTGTTAAGTTGTTTTTTTATTAGAATTTCCTAAATAGTGTTCTGAGTTGGTATTTTTTAACATGTTTCATATGGCTTTTATATATTCGTTTAAATATCAGAGTAATTTCATCATATACTAAAGCTTTTATATATATATATATATATATATATATATATATATACTTTTTCCTTTACATGATCTGTTAGTTATTTTTTTTTTAACAATATCTGGTTACTTAAGTTCCTATGATTTTGGAGTTGGTTTAAACTTCAATGAAGTTGTTGGTAATGGTCTGGTTAGTCACAGGTGTACAATTTCGATATTTTATTGCAAAGCTTTCCTTGATACAAGTCCTCGTGACACATACAAGTAAAAAATAGGATTTAAGCATATAATGACCTGATAGTTATATCATGGGTTTTGGGATAATATAGGCTTGCTGCAACATCAAGTTCGGAAAGAATATGGGGCATTTTAATACTTCCCGTTATTTATTTGGGCACGAGGTAGGCAGAAATCTCAATTGTATAACAAGAGCAATATTTTTAATGTATATTATTTTTTATGGTTACATGATTTATACGCTCACTGATATGTTTAATGAAAAAGCATTCATACACGAGACACAGTTAATTGGTGCATTCATTGAGCATGTGATTGCATGATTTTAGAATGATACTGTTGTACCCTAATTTTATGAAAATGATATGAAAGATAAAGAATAGTTTTATGAGATTTTTAGCTAAACTTGGAACAGAGCACAGGCAAAATAAATAGGTCTCGATGGAGACTTATAAAAAGAATGATAAAAGTTAATGGAGGCTAGCATGTTATGTTATGTCTTAAAAAAGACTCAATCTATACCATATAATTGTCTCGACGGAGACTATCCCAATAGGGACTTGTGGTGTGGGAGACCAGGTAACGATATTTATGGATCAAAGGAATTGACGGAAGGAATGCCTGTCCACTTCATAAATAAAAATGCGCTCGTTAAGTTTTAAAAAAGCTTTAGGGCACAATAATGAATTTTATATAAAAAGGAAAAAGGAATTCAAAAGATCATACATCCAACATTGCATGCATGATTTTTGCTTACTGAACTGTAGCTCATTGCAGTTGTTGTAATGCAAGTTAGTCCTTTTATTTGTTAGGCATGATCAAAGATTGACTAAGTGCGAGAATTTGCAGTCGCTTGACAAGTGAAATTGCAGTCCCATAACTGGGCTATTAAGATTTTTATATTTTGAGATTTTAAATTCATTAGTTGTTATATAAGGATTGTAATTTGGCGACTCCACTGCCTATGGTTATTCGTTTAAAGATTTCATTTCTTAAAGAGAGTTTATGAGAAGTAGCACTTTTAAACTGGTTGGATTTTAATAATTGATGAATGACCTACTAGCTTAGAGGACGTTACATTATCTGACTAGTACGGTTGCTGGCTGGTATTCAGTATCTATAACACCCTCTATCTTAACTAAACAAAACACATGCCTAGTCAAGCTAGCGAGTGCTACATTTACTTCATCATGTAAAATTATAAAAAAAAAACTCTTCATTTATCTTTTTACATGTCATATTATTAGATAAAATTTACAAACTAAAAAAAAAAAAATAACATACTATATTTACAAAAAAAACATATATATCTTTTCTAGAACAAGTTCTCAAACTCTTGATTATACACACCAAAAACAACAATCTTTAAAACATAATAGTTCTCATTAGTAGCATGTGAACATTCTGTCAGCCATAGCAACTTAAACAACTTCTATTCCTGCACATCAACATCTGTATCACAAGAAACTAAATGAGCTATAGCTCAGTAAGTAGAATTTAGAGTTGACATCACAAGGTCAAACATATATTTTAAACCATGCCATTCTATTGTACCCATTTTCAGTTAAAAGAAAACATTTTCAATTAAAGGCAGTCTATGACGCCTTAGTCAAGTATAGAACTAGCTTAATATCCGATAGGCCATGAGTTTTTAGAACCTGTTCTTTTTGAGTTTATGGCTACCCTATATTGGAAAATCTCATGCCTCAAGGAATATCGCCACCATAATTTGGGTACGTCGGTCCCTCCCGAGTCCCTTGCCTACCCAGATATTAAACTATGTTTTATACTTTATTTTAAAACATAACACAAGGATGCAATAGCTTTTGCTTTTGTAAGCAAGTAAATAAGACAATCACAATTATACAAATCCTTTAACTCATTAAGTTTATAAAATACTTCTCATACAAGTATTATTATTTCTTGTGAAGTTTGAAAATAGGATTCTACTTACTTGAAATCCAAGAAGACTTAAAGAAAGTGTGGAGAGTGGACCCTTCTTGGTGAATTTGATGTGCTATTGACCTGCCATATTCATATTGTAACCATTCAAGCACACGAAACAATTTTAACAATCATGCCTATACCAACTTACAATTATTTTCTTGATATGTAAAAATGGAAAAATTCATAGATCTTAGAATACAAACCTAATTGTCATGAAAATTCGTAGAACAATAGTAAACATATTAACGAATCGCCCTGTAAAATTTCACATCATTTGGGTCTAATTTGGCTAGGTTCACAAACAAGCAAATCTAGCCTACTGCCAACAAAATTTCAGCAGCAGGATCTGACTTTGAAAAATTCACCAAAAATTCATCCGTCAACATTTTTGCACAAAATTTTGATACAACATAGCTCTATATGTCCACTGTCATTCCTAAAAATTTCAGCTTCATACTCAAAGTAATCTAGGAGATATGAAGCCTGAAATCAGGGCTGTTGCACACATTTTTTCCAGAATTTCAGCTTAACATTTTCTCAAACATCATGCTTGCACTCACCAAAATTCATAGAAACCAGAGCAAATTCGAATTTAAATACTTCTAAATCATGCTTAGATCAAAACACAGCAAGAGGAACACCCATGTACATTCAATTAAGCCCTTTCTCACATCATTTAACCAAAGACATCTTTACTTGCATGAAATTTTTTACAAACCAGCCCATATACATACAACCCATAAAACCCCATCAAGAAGCATGAAAATACCAATTTAATTCAAGAAAAACGCCTTACCTTGGCTGCTATATAAGTTGGCCTCTCAAATTTAGGTTTAAATGTCAGTTTTCTTAAGAAAATCCATAGTTTTCTAGGTGGTCACTCTTAGTTCTAAGTTTTCACCTTCATACCCTCACTTCTTTGATTCTTGTTTGAATGGAAAAGAGAAGGCTCAAAGTAAAGTTTTTCTTTTAGTTAGAGATGTGAATTAGAGGTTTTATGTGGTGGATTAATGTTTAGGTGACAACTAAGCAATTGACATATTATAATCATATATTTTATTTTATAATTCTACTAATAGCCCCACTAAAAATACCTTTTCACATATAAATCCCCAACGTAAATATATGTTCATAAATGTACCTCCATTTTTAATAAAGTCATACAAACAAATATCAACTTCTAACTTTAACTGTTACTAACATAGTCAATTAAACTAAAACATAACAAATCATGTAATGAACCAATAATAAAAACATATCATTTTCAATTATTCGTAGCACATCAATTCTTGCCAAGTAGGTCATTCAACTCTTCACTGTAAAAAAAACATTTGAAATATCGTTAGATTTCTCAAAAAAACTCTATATAATAAAACGTTATATCATGATTAAAATAATAAAATGCACAACATACTATTCAAATTTACAATGAAAAATGCTTCATATAGCCATACACATTTGTGAGAATTTTGGGCATTACAGTATCCATCGTGATTGTCGACCAGAATCTGATATCTGTTGCAGTTACCAACTGGTATCCCCTAGTATCCGCTTCAGTTACTAGTTGATATTTACCAGAAACCACCATTTTCGGGTGACGACAACCAACACAATACTTACAAAAAAACATAAAAAACAAAAAGTTCACATTGATTGGTAGTCACCTATATCTATCGTGAGATACTAGCAACTTTCAAATTCCGATCAGTATCCATCGTGATACTTGCCGATTACCTATTGATATTATTGGTGCCACTGGAACACCTGATAATCATGAAAAAAAAAAAAAAAACCAAAAACAAAAAGAAAATCCTTTAAAAAATGACTAAAATCAAAAAAATACCACAACAAAATCTCAATTTCAAAACAATCTAAAAAAATACAAAAACAATGAGATCTGTGGATCTGGCCCTTGTTGCAGACGGAGGAGGAGGTGGGAATTGGAAAGTGGCAATGACGGATTGCCATGACGTGGGAGATCTCCCAACGTGCGAAAGAGAAGGCGGAGCATGGCACTAGCCAAGTCAGGCGTCAACGGGGGTAGTGACGAGAGTTTTGCAGTCGAAGGGCAGGAGTTGTTATGATGGAGGAGACTACTTCCGCGAAAGAAGGAGCTTGATTTCGCACTTAAGAAGCGTGAATCGCCGCGTTGCGCCGTCTCCCATGGACTTCAAAAGCAACGGTGCGACGTGATGTTACAGTGGTGGCAGGTTCAAATCGGAGAAGACAGAGAGAGAGAGAGAGATTGGCGGCAGGTTGTTGAGCAGAGAAAGAGATAGAGAGAGAGGGGGGGACTTGGTGTCAGGTGATGGAGGGGAGAGAGAGGGGGTTAGGCGGTAGGTGGTGGAGAAGAGAAAGAAAGAGAAAGGGAGGTGTGAAAAATCTAATATTATTTTTAAGCGTAAAAATGACATGCCGTGTAAAGTTTTTTTTTTTGCATGCGGCAGAAATCAATATATGGTTTAAAATAATCCAAAAAAATTATAATAAGTGATCAAATTATCGTGGTAGTGGGAAAAAAATGTTTGTTGAGTTGGGCTCAATGCCTTTCTTGGCCCAATTCTATCTTGGGTTAAAAAAAGAAAAAATTACAATAGTGTCTAAATTATCGTTATGAAATTAAAATCTAACACAATATTTAAAATGTCTTAAAAATATTCTTAATGATATAGTAATTATTTTAATGATATTACATATTGTATTATATAATTACATATCAATAATTTTAATGATATCATTATGAGACATATATAGAATTTTTATAAATTATAGTCATATTTTAATTCAATAGACGCAATTGGGTCAATTGTCTTATTAACCTTGAAAGAAAAAATTACAATATGTGTCCTAATTATTGTTATGAAATTACAATCTAACACAATATTCAAAATATATTTAAAATATCTTTAATGATATAGTAATTATCTTAATGATATTACATATTGTACTATATAATTACATATAAATAATTTTAATGATATAATTATGAGACATTTGTAGAATTTTTACAAATTAAAGTCATATTTCATTTCAAAAAACGTAATTGGGCCAATTGTTTCATTAACCCTTAAAATGTTTTAAAAAATTACAGTAAATAATATTTTTTTAAAACTAAAAAAAGTAAATAACATGTTTTAAAATATTTTAGGTAAATAACATATCTACAACACAAATATGAAGTAAATTTATATTCTAAATAAGAAAGTAATAATTATTTACACTAATATACCATTTACATTAAATATTTTAAAACTTCTTATTTACTTCTAAATTTTTTTTAAAAAAGTGTTATTTGTCTCTTTCCTCCAAATTTTTTTCCTATTCTTGAAGTTTTAATCATTTTCATTCCATGCTCTTTTCTTTTCACTTTTTTTTTTCTTTTCAACGAAATGCATATCAAGTGATCATTTTAGTCAGCTGGTGAATGATTGTGTATCAAATAGTTTTCCTATACAAGCTCTTACAAGAACAGGCATTCTTGCAAGTATATTAGACCGAGAAAAATTGACCTAATGTAAGATTTGATGCGTGAAAGCTACCGTACGTCATATCCCCTTCACCATATCGTATTGAAGTGTACATATTACTACTTATTCGAGCACATTTTTGTCACACATGTCTAACATAAGTATTGCTAAAATAAACGTCATGTTATATTTCTCTTTTTCTACATATTACATAGCAAGACCGTAAACCTATGTATATGGTTTCCTATCGACCTCATCAATAAAAAGCTTGCAAGATTTCTCTCTAAATGGGATAGAACTGTTAAAATAGACTTCAACTTTTGACCATTAATCTCATAATTTCGACGAGTGATGATTTAAGAACTCTGCAAAAAGATCTCAATAAAATCTCTGGATCTCCTCCTCTATACTCGAAGTATCACCTCATCACTAACATCTGTAGAATTTAGATAGATTAACCGTCATGTACCTGCTTGTTTCACAATGACATACAACACAGCACATCACTAGTTATACTTACAAAGTAAAATGCCATATGTGTTTAGCCATAAACTTAGCAGTGCAGCATTACATATATTCCGCCAATACTGCTAAAATTTTCCCCCACAAGAAAATTTCCGTTTAGGACAAACCAATTTAAGAAACTCCTGTGGATTGTTGACTTTGTGGTAGCTTTATACGTAAATATTATGTACTTGCTTTTTGCCAAGAAACGAGTTATGTACATACGTGTGCGCATCCACATGTAAAGGCAGTAATTTAATGACCCTATCTACTCTAAGCAATATTAGTGAACTCTACAGTATCAACTAATAGCCAAAACATCCCTAATTACAAATGCCACCACGTTTCTACTTTGATACAGAAATATTTAAACTAACAATAAAAGCAAATAACTGTCCATAAAATATTTACTTTTCTTAATATGTTGTCGCAAGATAGAGCTAGCTCATCCAATCTGGAACTCTGATCGTCAAAGAATTTTTTAATATTTTTTTCTGATGATATGAAGACATATGTGGACAACTGCATAGGAATGACAATCGCAGGGGACGTAAGGGCAATAAGAAAGGATGTCAATTGTTAAGGGTGCATCTGATGTGGACACTGGGAAGAGACGACAATCGTCAAGGTGCATGGACGCAGAGAAGGGAAGACAGTTATCAAGCGCATAAGGGGCGCAGAGAACAGTAGCAAAGGCGCAAAGGCACGAAGAATGAGAGTGCAGAAACAACATTATATTAAAATAAGGATTCTACTCGTTCAAAAGATAAAAAAAAATGACGTTTCATATGAGAGAGTGGTTTCTTTCTTTTTTTGGGCTCTATGATGTTGCTTGTTAGAGCAATACGGGGAACAAAACAATGACGTCTGCTACGGATGATTAAAGCCTTGGAGTATTGATCACTCTGATAACATATATTAAAATTTAAAGAAGAAAATAAAAAAAATAAAAACAAAAACTTAATGTGATTTAGTAGTGTGCCTACCTACACGGATTGAGAAAAGAAGAGTATTCACTAATAAAGAACACCATGAATAACTTTTATATATATGTATATATATTTTTAAAATATAGCACATGTTTCCATTTCACTAAAAGGTCTTTGTAAATAAGGTCCATATAAATGCACATTATAATGGTAAAATTAGATAAGTAACTTAAAACTATCAAATCGTGCAAAATTAAACGATTTTGTATATTCATCCCTTCAATAATCTGCTCAAAAAAAAAAAAAAATCCCTTCAATAATTCATCAGCACCTATATTAAATATTAATAAATTGTTCCTAACATACATATCCTTTATTTAATATAATAGTGAAAGATACTATCGGCTCGTTTAGTATTGTTTTTAAAATAAGTGAAAATGTTTTTATTTTAAAAAAAGAGTATTTTTTGAGAATTGTGTTAAGAGTGTTTTTAAAATTTTTGCTTCAAAAAACATGTAAAAATATTTTCAAAATTTTTAAGAATAAAAACAAACATGCTCTATGTGTCCAAAGGCATCGATGTTTGTGCGCAGAGAAGAATGCACAATAAAGCAAAGCCAAAAAAAAAAAAAAAAAAAGGGGACAACGGCGCGCGGTCTTTTGATAAAAGGTAGCACTAATGGACACAAGGGGGACAACGGCACGCGGTCTTTTTTGAAGCACAAATATATCTGTTCAGCATTTGTTAGTAATAGTCCAACCATCATTGATGTTGTTTAAAGTCTTTTCTCTCAATCCACAAGCGTATGAACCTATTTACACATTAAAGAATAACAACTTGTTTGTTGCCCTCTAACAAAATACTACTTAAAAAAAAAACTTGTTTGTTATCGCAGTTACTTTATATCAGAAGAGTTGGTAAAATACATAATGTTATTCTTACATTCCCAAACTATTGAGGGGTCATCTAGCGTTGTCGCTGATGCATGCTTGATACCACTGTAGGAAGCAATATGAACTCATTAATGAAAGGATCGGAGTAGAAGGCAGAAGGATAAATTTTTGAATAAGGTCTATTCTCGCCATATTTATTAATATATAATAGGGATATGTGCATAAATAATCGGGTAGAGATGTGCTTTTAAAGTACATGTCCTTCATTTTCTTAATTAGTCATATGGCCGGTTGTTTAATTAATAGGCTCACCCCTCCTTACATCAAACCTAGCCTTTCTTCCTCATCACCATAACCACCTTAACCACAAGGCTCTCCCTCTTCATTTGTCTCTCTCCTCCAAACCGAAGCAAACAATGATTAACTAGAATAAAATTACAAAACTCATTTGCTGTGGGGGAAATCTTCATGATGAGAAGGCCATCCGAAAATCTAGAACCCTTTGAACCAAATGGCCGAAGAGGCCAAGTACCAACCGATCATTGGCCAAACATTGGGCAACCCTAAGCTGAGCACCGGCTACCATATGCCGAGCATCGGTCGTTGGTCGAGCACCAGGCACCCCCTAGCCAAGCACCGGTCATTGGCCGAGTACCGCCAACCCATAGGCCGAGCACTAGTCATTTGTTTAGCATCAACTCAACCTGGCCAAAGCAACCATGAGGAATAACTCCGTAGTACCAGCCAAGTGATCAGACCCCAACCAAATCACATGGTAAAAGATCATACCCAAAGACCATTCATCTTCAACAAGTTTGCACTTTTCCGTTCATCTTCAACAAGTCTATTCATATTTTAAGACATAGTGTTACATATGAGAGTAGATTCGGAATATCATCAGCGTAGATTAGGAATACTAGGGTAATAAATGATCTTGAATAATAGTGAATTGGTTATTCCTTTAATTTTTGAAACTTCTACCACGTTTTATTATGGGTGCCGGAAAATAGCCATCCCCCCTAATTTCTCTATATAATATGTACTCAAGGTTCTTTTACTCTTAAAAACTACCATATAATAAAGATATAAAATTGCAGCTAACTTATGCCTGTTACCATCCATTTTATATAAAATAATAAGAAAAAAAAAGTAACATTAATCCACATAATTTTCAGGAAGTGATATTTAATTTTAAAGATTTCTTGAGACTTGCTCATAGAATTTTACACATTCGAGGTAAAAAAAACTTATCCTACATACTAATTGAGTTAAAGCTTGAAAAAGTCTTTAATTAGTTATTTTTTCTACACACATATCTTCTATTTTTGAGATATTTTATTGCCATGACTGTTAGCTAGCTAACTGATATTGCACATTCTCTTCCTTTTCTTTTGTTTTTTATTTTAAAGACTCAAGATAGTGTAAAATTTTATTGTACGTTTGGTAAATTTGTTAGAACTAAAAATTTTGGTTTAAGACTAAAACATGTGAGTAAGGACGGATGTACATTATCACTTGTGAGGGCATATGCCCGCATTAAAAAATTAACAAACAATGATATCAGATTCTAAGGAACATTTTTCATTTTCAAGTAATATATGTTGCTAGTGTCCCTACTACAGTCTACGTATTCTTCTAAGTTTAGGCCTTCTTGAATTTGGGCTTTAGTTACATTTCAATACAAAATTAGACTTTTCTTTTATATATATATTTGAAGCTTGAACTTGTCTTTTAGTTTTAGACTATTCTTTTTCTCCCTTTTTTTTTTAGTTTGCTCATTCATATGCAAACTATAGTGAATGTCCTCTTTCCTAAGCTCGCGGTGTTTGTACTCATTTCATGTTTATATGTTTCCCTCCTTCCCTTCTATTTATATTATTTTCTTTTCTCTTATTTTGAATACACAAGTAAAAATTGCTTATTTCATAACGGTTTAAAACCGTCATGAAAAGTTTACACAATGGTCAAAAAACTGTCGTGTAATCTTTCATTGTAAAAAATGATAAAAAATGAAACTTGCATAATGATTTTTTACCATCGTATAAAGTAGGTTTTAGGCATGGGGTTGGCGCGTTTTTACAATATCTTACATGATAGTTTCTTTATGAAACTATCATGCAACATCGAATCTTATACGATAGTTTTTCAATAAAACGCTCGTGTAAGATGTAGCTTATACGATAGTTTTTGTAAAAATCCATCATATAAGATAGTCTTTTTCATGATGATTTTCAGCAGAAACTATAGTAGAAAATTGGTCAAACTTAAAAAAAACAAAAACCAAATTTCTAGTTTCCCACGGATGGCCAAACCTATTTCTTATCCAGTAATCCAAGGCTTTGATTATAAAATCGTATATTTACATTTAACTTATAAATTTTTACAACACATGTCAATACAAAGTTTACAACATATATTTAAGTACACAAAATTTTCTACTACTACTTAAAAGCACGTAAACCTATTTAAATAGTTTACCCACTCAATTCTAACTTTAAGTAAATCATCACTTATGTAAAACTCCCTTCTTGCAAGCTCAACCATACTATTATTCATAAAATGTATATCCCACGTGTAATGTAAAATAAAATAACCACATTCAGTATTGTAGGATTGCGTTGGACACTTACAAAAATTTATAAAGCGTTTTGCCATTCAAATGACACGTTGTCTCCCATTGTAACTTTCCAATCACTAAGGGCCTTAAAGATTTGTCAAAATGAAGAAAAATTAAATATAATAATATAACATGCATATCAAACCTTGATTTAGAACAAAAAATTCGCATTTACCAAGTTGTATCGTTAATGAAATGTTTACGTGGTTTGTTTCCAAGGGGATCAAACAAAAAAACTTGATCCTCCCATGGTTCCATAAGTGCTAGCATTTAATGTTCCCCAACATTGCATGCCACGAAAAATGCTTTCCCTCTCGGCGATTGCTCTAGAAATGCGAAAAAGCCATGCAACGCTCTCTAACATCATCATCTCTATCCCTTACAACACTTGAGTTAACTATCAAAGATATGAAGCTTAATCGTTCATCTATATTTCCGCATTCACACTTTTCACCAAAAAACTACATTAAAATAAATGCACAAACTTATTTTCAATAACAATGCAAGCGTACTTGATTTAAAAGAGTAACAAATAACGATAGATATATTATTTAAGATATAGCATTATACAACTAATTGTAATTTTATCAAAGGTGAGCGTAAAATAAATGTCTTCATACGTCATAAAGATGGGTAGTCATTGTCAATGATCGATCTTGGTATCAGGCATTGAATCATATCTCCACCCCACAAGACAACTTGTACGTGCAAAGCTATTGACTTAGATTCTTCTAGAAGTGAGGAGAAGTCAAATGTAGATAGTGGCTCATTTTCAACGGATTGAGAAAGCTCAACCGGATGTTTCCTGTGTGGGAAGTTGTGACTCTTTAGATTTTGTAACACATTTTTTTTTTAAAAGCTTCTTTCCCTCAACATCTTTAGGTATGCAACTAGGCGCCTAACTTGCCACCTTTAGTTAACCTTTTTGTGGGCATACAATAAAGCTACTGGCGGCTTCAGCCATAGATTTTGCCTTTATTGTTGAAAAAGGCAGTAGTACTATTTTGACCTTAGGGGTAATAATCAATCTATAGTCCCACATTCATGTTCTATCTATTTTGCAAATCCTAAATCAAAATATACACATTTCATACTAATTAATTAACTCATATATCTAAATCCAAAATAATTTTTACAAATTAATCATACCCATACAATATTAATCATGATTCCAGAAATCCACATCATATTCATCAGATCTAAACAACAAATCAAATTATATATATCCATAAATTTCAATATAAATTATTATATACTTTGAATTTACAAACCAAAAACCTAATCAATAATATTAAAAAAAAAATCATCTAAACTAACACTTTCAGGGGGGACAGAGTGAGAGGCGATGGAGGGGCTGTTTGCCTCTATATTTGGACATTTGAGTTTTTTTTTGGAAGGGCTCTTCACATTCTGTATTTGTTTATCAAGTTGGTGGGTATGTTAAAAGGGCACTTTACATAACAGTTTTTTATAAAAACTATCTTGTAAGCTGGGTAAAAAAAAAAAAAAAAAATAGCCCTTACACAAAGGTTTTTGTTGAAAACTGTCTTATAATGTCTTACTTACATGATGGTTTTTAGTGAAAACTATCGTGTAAGCCTATTAAAAAACCATCGTGGAATATCATGATGGTTTTTGGTATTTTTCATATTCCTTTGTGTTTTTTCTCATACTTAATGATGTTTTTTTTTTTTTTTGTAAACTATTTTATAATTAATGTTGTCTAATAAACAATTTTTAGTAGTAATATTTGTAATTTCTACCACCATTTTTTCTTCCATTTCACAAGTTTTTTTTAGCATTTTCTTAGATGAGTATGTAAAATTTGTCTTTGTTTGTGCCCCTACTAGACTCAAATCTTGGATCCGTCACCACATGTAAACGCTTTATACTGTAACAACTATTTAGTTTTTACTTTAACTATTGAGAGATTTATACTATAGTTTGTTCCCACCAACTTGCCAAACACCAGCTTCCTTAATCTCCATGAATCTCAACTTTCTCTTCCTTACAAGAAATAGCTAGTAAAGAATTTTTGTTATTATATATATATATATATATATATATATATTAAAACATCGAATTCCCTCTAGTTCAAGGAATGTGAGATGAGAGGGCCAAATTTGCTCAATATTGCATGCAAACAAGTAGTGATGATGGGGGTAAATATCTCGACCCAAAATTGGAGGTAGTGTCTAAATTGAAAGAAATATTTTTTAGAACATCTAAACAGTCAAAAATATTTGGAAACTATAGTTGGGCATATAAAATTATAAAAGTAAATCAAGTTTCCTCAAGAATCTTTAATATTACATGAAAAGACAAAATTCAAATAGAAAATTTAAAATAAAAAATATACAAATTTTAAATGAATACTTATAAAATAAGTGAAAATATAGCTACGTAGCTTTAGTTAAAATAAAAAAACAATTCAAATAACAAATAAAACAAAGTTTATAAATAATCATTTATCTTCTCGAAGTGTTCATTCCATGTATCTTTCATGTACCAATAAAATTATAGGGAGAGTATACTAGTCGAATAGTGAGGAGCATCGACGACAATCCAAGACATCAAGGATCAATCAATTAACCTGAAAAGAAAAGTAGAGAGGTGAACACACAGTGCCCAATAGGAAATCCATTACTTGTTTATCAGTTTTTCTTACTATTATTAGGTTATACATAAAATCTTAATAAAGTTAATAAACGAATTCTCATATCAATAAAATAAAAAAATAATTCATCAGGTTCATAGTTTATCAAACCAATCAATAACTCACAATTTGTAATTGTCACTCAAATTCTTTCACTCAAGTGCTGGGTTGTTAGTGAAGGAAAAGAAAGAAAGTAAGGTTATAGTAAGTTCCGTTGTGCTCTAAATGAGCACTTCGTGTCCGTTGTACCTTGAAAGAAGCACCCCGTAAGATAGGTCATATAGCAATAATGGTACCAAAAATATGTGATGTCCCTTGTGCCCAACAAATGAGCACCCTGTGGCATATAACTTTCAAAAATACTTTGGATGGCCTTAAAAGTAGTCCGACGATACCGCTAAGGTCTCAACATATATTAGATCTAGTTATAACCCATCTGACTATTAAAAACCCATTTTAGATCATTCTACCTACGTTAATTAGTTTTTGACAAAATTTTGGTAGCATCACGAATTATTTTTCTTAAAACCAAAATCTTAAACCTATAAGAAAACAATTTAAAGAGATTCAGCATGCCATAACTGTAAGACTTGCTACCCGAAACAGTGATATTATATCACATAACAATCATACATCCAAATGTAATCATCATCTCGTCAACACTAGTCATCTTGATGAAAGTAAAGTCATGACAACTCCAAAAACAACCATAAGAGGAAGCTTAATAATCTCACAATAGTTCCCAAGGATTTGATCAATCAAAGCATAAAACTTTTATCAAACATAAAAATTCCATGTTCAAGTAATGCGTAAATCATATAACTTCAATTCTTAATATACATAAAATTTAAAAAATAAATAATATCATTTACCTTTTTTAATTTAACAATTATTTCTAATTTTTTAATGATATTATTGATTCGTAAATCACAATAAACAATTAAAACAATTATTATAAATTTAAATTTTCTTTCAACAATTAACAAGCAATATGGTAACAATAATTCAATAAAATATCTCAAAAGGAGAGTAATAGAGTTTCTACTAGTTTAGTCTTTAGGGGTCGACAGCGGGAAGGACTTCGTTCACCAAAATGAAGCCAGTTGAATCTTTGACTTTGCCAACTCGGTGTTTAGAGCTTTGACTCACAATTGTGACGTTCAGAATGCATTCGAAATGTTAGAAATAGGCTGAAAGTGTAGCTCTTGGACTCAGATGGTTAGGGTGAACCGTTGATCGCTATTGACTTTCGTTGACCAGTGTTGACCATGGTTGACTAGTGAAGCAGTGGTGGAGATTGGTACCAAAATGATGCTCTTGATGCCAGGATCACCGTTCTAAGGTTAGTATTCCAAAACGGAGCTTGGCTTGCTGGAAAATGGCACAAACCAGATAGGGAGGGTGGCGGTGGCCTGAAAGTTTCAAGTGATGATCGAGCTTGAGGCAGGGTGGGCCTTGTTCCTATCGACGAGAGGAACCCGACTGTGTGACTTACCTGCAGAGAGGGAACCGAATGGTGTCGAAATCTTCCATGAAAGCCTAAAAGGGCACGATGGTCTTTGCTCTGTTCTGGGCAGCTGACGGCAAGTAGATGGGCAGCTGTCCGCCTCTGGGCACTTCGGATGGCGGCACTTCTAATTGGCAAATGTGTGTAGGCGGGCGGCTGTTGGAGGTTGGTCAGCGGGAGAGGGTAGGTACAGTTGAGAGGAGGGGAGGTGGGGCATGGGGCTTCAATTGGCACGAAAAGAAAAGAAAAAAGGAAAAAAGAAAGGGGGATCTCACCTTTAATCAGATTATTTTATTATTTTATTTTATTTTTTTTGAAAATAAACCTTCTAGAATAAATTTTCTACCTTAAGGATATTAAAAATTTCAAAACGGCACAAAATTTTGAATTTTTTTAAATAAAACCATGAGTTTTAGAGTAAAAATCAGACAAAAAAACTGAACACCATTTAAAATGATTGCGGCAAAGTTTTCTTTTCTTCAGCTTGATAGCAATAACTCCAAGACAATGGCCCAAAATTTTGAATTTTTTTTTTAAATAAAACCATGAGTTTTAGAGCAAAAGTCAGACAAAAAACTGAACACCATTTAAAATGACTGCGGCAAAGTTTTCTTTTCTTCAACCTGATAGCAATAACTCCGAGACTTTCACGCCGCCCGCCACCCCCCAACCCCCCCCCACCCCACAACGAAGAACACATAAAAATACATGACAATCATATTACTGATCCCTCTGAGACTAAGTAGCTAGATAGACAGAGCAGTACTTATTATTATTATTATTATTATTATTATTGCGTAAGCTCAATTGGCACCAACTATATTTATTATACCATCGGAATCATTATTTGCTGTGTATACATCTGACCAGACACTTTTACGTATATGTGCTGAATTAATTTTTCTCAACGACCCTTGGGTTCAACTCATAAATTATGAACTTTGGTGCATGACATAAATTTAGAGGGTGCATGGTTTATTGCGACTAGATCTGTAGCGTATTTATGAAACAGTACAGATTTCTTCTTATTATATATTCGACCCTACAAATATATGGTGAAGTAATGACTCTTTGCAAACTGCAACTAAACCTGCCTGGGGAAATTGAAGTCTGTCGTCTCTATCCTTTCCCTTTTTTTTTTATTTATTTATAAACAAACAAGAAAACAAATAAATAAACAAACTGACGGACAATACACTACAAGAAAAACTACATTTAACGATATATTATTTACGACATATAGTTTTTAAATGTCGTTAAAAAGTACATACAACGACATCTTTAACCAAGATGTCGTTAATAATATTTGAAATAATAATTAACGATATCTATATAAATGTCGTCTTAAAGGTCTCCTTTTAACGACAATAGTTTAGTATCGTTAAATTATTTAACAACAAGTAGGAGATGTCGTCAAAGCCTTGGAGATTCCACGACACCCCTTATAGACGACATTGGTCA